>MU271669.1:0-13529 GCA_021432655.1 Atractiella rhizophila
AGACGCGGTCCATGCGAGCGCGAGTGTTACGGTGGAGAGTGGGATGGAGTTTCGGCAGGCGAAGGTTGGCATGGCGAGCAAAGGGGAAGTGGACGAATGGACCTGGAGTGAAGCAGGAGCTGAAAAGATTGAAGCCATTGGAAGGGCTTTAGAGCAGCTGAATAACAATGTAAAATGATAATTAGTGCTTACCTATTTTCGAAGTTTCGACGGAAACTTATCAATCTCAATGACCCCATTGATCTCAGAAATTTGTCACCCCATTCACTCAGGCAATCTGGATGTGTTTCGCACAAATAAACACCTAACTTCAACATCGATCGATCATCGTTCAAGCTTTTCAAGTCTCGAGCGCCGTATCTCCAGAAAACAACCCACATCCAAAAGGGGATACTGTAGCTGGTTAGAAATCCCGACAGCCTGATGTGGAATTCGAATCGAACCGAGAGAAGCGAGGTGCAAGCGTAAGGTGGTAATCTAATTTTCTTCCTCTCCTCCTCTCCGAAAACGAAAACAAAGAGAAGAGATGGACATCCGATTTGGTATGAAGGGAAACGGTTGGAGGTGGTCATGCACCCTTTTGGTTCCGTCTGCAACGAATCATGGGGGCAAACACCACAGTCGTCGGTCGTCCACCTTTTGCTGCTCTCTTGCTTCGGTTCAGCATCCTTACGAGTACTACTGGCTAAAGAGAGGAGGTTAGACGAAGTTAAGAGCTGGGCTCGTAAATATCATGATTAGTAACATTCGAGTAAACAAAATTTGAATGATCCAGCTGGAGCTTTGAGTAACGGCACATTTGTTGTCGTTTGGTATTTTTTAAATCCCGAGGGAATATCACAACGAGGGTAATGAAGGTAATGAGGTAAGGGACAGGTAAGTATGGAATATGAATCTGTTGCTTGTGACGACACTTGCACAAAAGACGTATCACAGTAAATTAGACAAACCGATGGATAGCTGATATCTTACGATATCAAATGGAAAAGAAATATTATTCATTCTACAGCCTTTCTCGTCAAATTCACAGGGAAAGACAGATAACTTGGAGTCATGGAAAATTCAACAAACGCGAAAGTGTGCGATGGAACAATAAAACCTTTCCAATCACAGTCGGTAACAACAAAGGTGATCAACCATTGGTGGAAGCACTCAAGGTTCGAGCAGCTCGACAACCAATGGGATTGTTGAGAACTCCCTGTGACTCGCTGAAAAAAGGAAAAATATTTTTTGAGCACACACCGTGAGCCTAGATACGCATTGCACCACCTCTTTTTCGTCGCTCTTAACAACCTGCTGTCCCAAAAAGCTCGCCTCAACATCTAGCCAGGCCTAACTTTCCCAGTTTCCCCAATCCGAACCAGGCAGTTCAAGTGAACAGACCGCAGTTGCCTCAGTTTGGTTTATCATCGACTATCAGCTTGCTATCAGTGCATTCCAAACCCCAAATTTTAGCGGACCGAAAAAAGCATTCATGGCCATGCGTCGGCGTCCATTCATTTCAACATCAGCCCTTCAGCGTCGCCCAATCCATCCAATCTCGCGCCATCGATTTTGCACCTCCCACATCTCCCGTCAAACGAGCACTGGCACCCAGCAAGCGAGCACCCAGCAGCCGATCTTCAACCCACATCACACAAAGCTCCCACACCTCTTGCACGAGAGGGAACACTCACAAGTCACGGAACTGCCTACTAGTTTGCAGAGGAAGGAAATGACTGAGGTCCTTGTGAAAGATGCTCTGGGGGAGGTGAAGAAGGAAGGAAACGGAGGGAAGAAGATTGATGGGACTGAGATCGCAAAGTAAGCGTTTATTGTTGCGATCGGGATTGTGTCGCACGCTATATTTTTCCATTCTGTGGTTGCTTCTTGCCATAAATTCCAGTCCTGCGGACACTTGGGAATCTGGGTGATCAGCATGCTGGAAAATGAACCATCCATGAAAGATGCGGAAGGTTGATTGCATATTGTTCTACTCTGCCAGCGTAGAACTCGCGAGATACATCTAGTTGAGATCGATTGTTGTCTTTACTTTAAAACCCACAACAACACTGGCTGCTAAAGTATGGCACAAAAACTATACGTTTCACCAAGCGCTCGAAAATGTATACATAATCGGAATCTTTAACGAGTTGTTTCAGCGCCTTCTGAAACACTTGTTAAGACCTTATTTCTCTCCAATCAACATGTGACAATGTCTAAACATGAATCATCGGATTGCAGGACAATTCGCACTAGTATCGGTTCACGAATCAGTGAGACGAAGTCGCGGTATCCGCACTTCTCCCCATCGCTAGCTATAATCCAGCAAGGAACCCGCGCGGACAGTACTACGTACGTAAACATGAAGAAGAAAGCCGCCTTGGAGTGTGGGATCGATTTTCAGCACATCACACTGGACGAGAATTTGTCAGAGAGGGAGGTGGTCGAAATTGTGGAGAAGCTGAACGGAGATGAGAAGGTCCATGGCATTCTTGTACAGTTGCCGTTGAGCGATGGAGTGGGAAGAGAGGGTGAGAGGAGGGTGGTGGAGAGTATTAGTCCGGAGAAGGATGTAGATGGGTTGGTCTTTGTTCTTACTGACCGTTTTGTACTGACGGAGAACACCATGTCAGATTCCACGCGTATAACATCGGACTTCTCTCCTCCCGCACGTCCAGCCCCATCTTTTCCCCCTGCACGCCGTTAGGCGTCATTGCTCTATTGGAGAGCACGGGCATTGAGATTGCCGGAAAACACGCTGTGGTGTTAGGACGTTCGGATATCGTTGGAACACCTGTGTGTGCGTTGTTGAGGAGAAAAGACGCGACCGTGACGCAGTGTCACTCGCGCACCTCTGGGCTAGAGAACATTGTTCGTGCTCCTCCATTACCAACCTGGACTGTTGTTGATGGGATTCGAATTGGCTTTGGCTTTGGAATGTGACAGGTCAAAATGGCAGACATTCTCATTGCCGCGATTGGAAAGCCAGAGTTTGTGAAGGGCGAATGGTTGAAGGAAGGCGCTATCGTCATTGACGTGGGCACCAATTTCGTACCTGGTGCGTCCACACAGCCTGCCCTTCTCGTTCAAAATTCCTAAGAGTACAGTTGCGCAGACGCAAGCAAGAAGACTGGCCAACGCCTTGTAGGAGATGTGCATTACGAATCCGCCTCAAAAATTGCGAGCCATATCACGCCCGTACCTGGAGGCGTAGGGCCAATGACAGTTGCGATGCTGATGCGAAATACGCTCACGTCGGCAGAGCGGTTTCTCGAGAAGAACGCGAAGAGGACTGTCAGGCCGCTGAAGCTGAATTTACTAGAAAAAGTGCCTAGGTATGTTCGCACTGCATGGACTGATTTACGACTGATAATGATGAATAGTGACATTGTCATTGCTAAGAGCCAGAGACCAAAATTGATCGATGAACTTGCGGATGAGATTGGAGTCCCTGGAAAGCATTTGGAACTGTATGGAAAGTATAAGGCCAAGGTCAGTTTGGAAATCTTGAACGCTCTGGCGCATCGCAAGTATGTGTTGCTATTCTCCATTTGTGAATTCAACTAATAGAACTGCAGGGACGGAAAATACATTGTCGTCGCTGGGTTCGCCCCTCCATCAGCTCATTTTCTAATCTTGACGTTGTCTTAGAATCACTCCCACCCCCCTCGGAGAAGGAAAGTCGACGACCACTATCGGTCTCGTTCAGGCTCTGGGAGCACACTTGGACAAAGTCGCCTTTGCCTGTGTCCGACAGCCTTCTCAAGGACCGACCTTTGGTATCAAAGGAGGAGCAGCGGGTGGCGGATACAGCCAAGTCATTCCCATGGAAGAATTCAACTTACATCTCACTGGTGTGTCCTCCCATTTCAACATTACGTTCAAAAAGCCCTGACTCCGCTGTAGGTGACAACCATGCTGTCACTGCTGCTAATAATTTGCTTGGTGCGCACATGCTTTGACTAGGGTGAACAGGCCAATTGCTCATCGATGCCACAGCGGCTGCTATTGATGCACGATACTTTCACGAGTCGACTCAAAGCGATAAGGTTCGTTTGCTGCCTTCACTTCGCGAGAAAAAAAGCTGAGTTTCTTTGCAGGCTTTGTTCAATCGACTCTGTCCTCCCAAGAAGGGAGTTCGCACCTTCAGCCCCATCATGATCAAGCGCCTTCAAAAGCTAGGCATTGACAAGACCAACCCTAAAGATTTAACTGAAGAAGAAGTATCGAAATTTGTGCGCTTGGATATCGACCCAACCAAGATTACATGGTGCGTCCCATCAGTGAAACACTGGAGCCGGCAGCTCAAGCTATTATGCAGGCATAGAGTTACAGACACCAACGATAGATTTTTGCGCAAGATCACTATTGGACAAGCTGCAACTGAACAGGGGAGGGAAATCAAGACTGGTTTCGACATTGCTGTCGCCAGCGAGTGTATGGCTGTCTTGGCACTGAGTAAGGACCTAAAGGACATGGAAACACGGTGCGGCATTCTGCTCTCTTTTCCAAATAGTGCCTGGGTGACGTGTGGCGCAGGCTGGGGCGTATGGTAGTTGCAGACAGCAAAAATGGAACTCCCATTACTGTGGACGATATCGGCTGCACGGGAGCGTTGGCAATCTTGATGAAGGATGCCATCAAGCCTAATTTGATGCAGACACTCGAGGTGCTTTGTTCTCTGTGACGTCTATGGCTCATGCTCACGTTATCACACAGGGAACTCCAGTTTTCGTTCATGCCGGCCCGTTTGCCAACATCGCGTAAGCAATGATGACCTACTTTATTTACGTATACTGAACATTGTCCTTCAGTATCGGCAACTCTTCCATTCTTGCAGACAAAGTCGCCCTCAAGCTGGCTGGTGTGGAGCCTGGAGAGCCTGATGATCGGTATGGCTACGTCGTAACGGAAGGTTCGTTTTCCTTCTGTGTATTCACTATTACATGCTAATTCGCTTGCACAACCAGCTGGGTTTGGCGCGGACATCGGAATGGAAAAGTTCTTCAACATCAAATGCAGAGAAAGTGGTCTTCACCCCAACGCTGTCGTTCTCGTGGCCACCATCCGAGCCCTGAAGATGCACGGAGGAGGACCAGAAGTCACGCCTGGCAAACCACTTCCAGAAGTTTACCAGACCGAAAACCTTGAGATTCTCGAGAAAGGTTGCGTCAATCTCGGTAAGCATATTGAGAACGCAAAGAAGATGGGTGTAAAGGTTCTTGTCGCCATCAATCGCTTCACGTACGCCGAGCCAACTGCTTAATCGCCCATGCTGATGATGATTTAGCACCGATACGGACAACGAGGTCGAAGTCGTCAAGAAGTTCTCTCTCAGCGTTGGAGCCGATGCTGCAGTTCCTTGTACTCACTGGTCTCACGGTGGTGCTGGGGCTGTTGAGCTGGCGAAAGAGGTCGTGCGGGTGTGCCAAGAGCCAAATCCCTTCCAGTTCCTTTATCCTTTAGACATTCCCATCAAGAACAAGATTGAAGCAATTGCTAAAGGTATGTCTTCGCATTGCCTGTTCCGAAGGCTGATTTTGTGCGCAGAAATGTACGGTGCTGATGGAGTCTCTTACTCGGAGGAGGCGGAGAAGCAGATTGAGAGCTATACTAACCAGGGGTTCTCTCACCTTCCCATCTGTATCGCTAAGACACATCTGTCTTTGAGCCACGATCCCAAGCTAAAGGGAAGACCAACAGGTACTTCTCTCTCCTACTCTCTTGCAGAACTCAATTAACATTTGTTTCAGGCTTTACCCTTCCCATCAGAGAGCGTAAGCCTCTTTACCATCTGTTAATCAGTCTTGACGAGGTATCACAGTGAAAATTGCTGCAGGAGCTGGTTTTATCTACCCTGTGAATAACTTCCTCCACTCCGCGATCCTAAACTGACTTCAAACGATAGCTTGTGGGAGAAATGCAAACTATGCCAGGTCTTTCGACTAGACCAGGGTTTTTCGGTAAGACCCAACTCTGTTACGATCTACAGTCACACTGACTCGCTGTGCCTGTAGATATGGAACTCCGTGAAGATGGAGAAATCATTGGTCTTTCTTAGATTTGTTAAACACTATTTATCGCATCGCAGAAGTTTCAACAACCGCATTTGTATCTTCAACAACGATACTGCCAGCTCACCTCATTTTCTTGCGCTCGCTGGGCTGTCCCTCTTCCTTCAACGGGAATTTTCACTGTTTCAACAACTCCGTACCAAAAGAAATCTAATAGAAATGTGTACACTAGGGAATGCATCTAGATTTCAATCAGGCAGCCTCTTCTAGAGCGCCCGGGGAATGACAAGCTGGTAAACGTACCAATGGACGGCTCCCTAGCTGAGAAGTCATCGTCTCACTGAATTATAACGCCTGCTTGAGAACCATCTAGTGATGCTAGCCCAGCATGCCGAAATGTGGACAAAACTTCAGTTTGATGAGAGATTATCAGCCCTTCTCATTTTATCTCGATATTGCATTGTGCATGACTTGCAGGACATGAGTCGATTCAATCAATGGCATTGTCAGTCTGCTTTCACGCCACGCTTCCAGTACGTTCAGTACCACATTTGTGATAACCTCAGGAAATCAAGTACATAAAAATCTGCAACGAACTTGAATTAGAATAACAATTAACCACTAGACGAAATCCGTCCATCAGAACAAGCAGCCCAAATAACCATACAATTTCGAGAAAATGCACTAGATTTCGAAACACTCAAGAGATTTCAATGCCAAGCTCTTTTGCCAAATCCTTAACCTCGGTATGGTCTCTCGTCGTCAACATCCTACCAGCAGAATTGTAAGTATTATATCCAGCATAATGCATTGCGTCCCTTTCACGGGAAGGGAACAAAGGAGGACAGACCTGTTCGTATAGTGGCATTGAAGACCTAACGCAAGCGGTTAAGACAAAAGGAAGGAAAGTGGGAAACGAGGGAGGGCGTACCAGGACCGAAAATAAAGTCACCTCCAAGCTGTTTCATGTCCCCTTGTTTCCCAATGTACTTCAAGCCCATGCTCAGTCCATCCTGTCCATAAAAATCGCAGGGTCGAGCAGGTTCACAGATCAGTAATAAGCGATGAAGACGGAAAGCCGCGTACGAAAATGCTGTCTTTGATCCCTGCCCAGCCCCTCTTCTTTAGATATGTTGGGTCTTCGCCCTTCTCCAACGTTCTCAAAGTCATTCCCAGCGCGATGT
This sequence comes from Atractiella rhizophila, assembly GCA_021432655.1. NCBI lineage: Eukaryota > Fungi > Basidiomycota > Atractiellomycetes > Atractiellales > Hoehnelomycetaceae > Atractiella > Atractiella rhizophila. The sequence continues at coordinate 7,181 of MU271669.1, forward strand.
AGGTTGACTTGGTTGGATCCGCGTAGATGGCGTAAGGAGTGGACAGGAGTGAACGGTAGGGCTTTATGAGCTTGTAATCTCCACAGCCGATGAAAACCTGTTTTAACAAAGAAAAGAGCATTAAATAGAGTTATGCGGTATGAGAAAAGAGCCTGAGAGGAAAGACGAAAATACTGAGGATACATAAATTATAGGAGGGGAGGTTCGGAAAGGGAGTTCGAAAGGACATACCAACTTCACACCCGCCTCTTCCAGCACGGAAGCCTTTACCTCATCCGTCCATGCCTGGACGTATTGTTGACACCTTCAAGGTAGCCACGTATGTGAGCTGTCACAGCTATCAAAGCGATATGAGTAAGAAAACGTGCATTCCACAGTAAAAGTGTCTATCCTTGGATGTTAGTTCTGGAGTGAAGGAAGCACTTCGAAAGGACGTACCGGATCCACACTACAGCTGTTTTTTGGTGCTCAAACAGCGACCCCAGGGTTACTTTGTTGCCTATATCCCACCGAAACCGAAAAAATTCCTCGCTTAACACGATCTGTGAGCTTGAATGACGAAAGAATACAGACCATCTTCGTCGAAGACCTCCAGCTTCGACGCCTTCTCTAACTCTTCAGCTGACGGTTTCGTGGTCCTAAAGGCCTCTTTGTCTTTTGGTGCCATTGTCAGTTAGTCGATACTTTGTTGCAGGATGCTTTCAAGTTGGACGTCAAATTAGAAAATGTCCAGGTTGGAACAGAAGACGTAACAACACACGTGACCTGTGTCAAGGCAGGGGTCAAAGCTTAATTCAATTACCAGAAGCAACGACAGCAAAATGGCGACAGCAGACGAGGGTAATCCCCTCCTCCTCCGTCCCTCAAAAGTAGACTATACCTCTCCTTTCTTCCTCCCCGGCCGTCCGGCACCTCCAATCTGGCATCCCGTTCCCGTGGTCTCAGCTTCTTTTACTCAGGTGTGCATCTACTTTCCAACACTGTCGGTGGTTATGTGTGACTCAAGAGTGCCTGTCTTGGGTGGGGGAACTGTAGGGTGCATATGGGGCAGCAGCGGGATTGTTTTTCAGCGCAGTGCAGAATGCGGTTCAATCTCATAATAAGGGATTTATGGGCGTTTTCACGAGGTCGGGAGGGACTATTGGGCTCTTTGGTGAGTGATTTCTCATGCGGAGAATATGTTGGCAAAGAGTGAACCTGGAAATGCCCTTATGTTACTTTGTACGTTCACAGATAGTGCCCTTTCCTCATCGGCTTGGCTTGGTCTAAGCACGCAAACAATCCTTTGATTCGCAATATTTTTCTCGTAAACTCTGCGAGTTCGGTTGAAACCCCAACTTTTGTTCAACTCCCTTGAATTACCAATGTCGGTTTACTTCATTCTTGGTATCACTGTGTATTTCAGCTCGGTTCCCTCATCATAGATAGGAACTCAAGCTGACAAAACCTGTGGCCTTTCAACCGGGAGCTTCTCTTGGATCTTAATTTGATAGTTTCAAACGTCACTTGTCGCAGATTGACTTGTTTTCGGACAGAAACTATGATCACTCTCATTAGAGTCTCATACAACTGCCCTGTTATATTTTAACGATTGATGTATGGAGTGACATGGTCAACATTTTTGTTGAACGACACTCCTTCGAGTATGATTTTGTCTCTTCCTTCAGTCTTCGCTCACGGCAGCCTTCATCTCTCTCCGCTGAATCCAATTGTACTTTATATGAACTGATGGTTGTTTGAAATACCTGCTGGTATTCAAAATTAAAAGCATTGCTTGCATTGTAATTCCACATGATGTTCCTAAATTATCCAAGGGACGACTTCAACAAGAATTAATCGAAATATGGGCCGTGCTCAAGAGATCCTCGCTGTATCTTGCGCAAGGTCGAAAGTTGTGTCCACAAGAAGCATGCATAGCGGCATAGCATAGTGTTTGCATGATTGTTGTTAATGCAGTTCCTGTCGGTTCGGAGTGCCAGTACTCTTAACTCGAGCATATTGACGTGCGATAACCATCAGTTTCCTCTTCTACATCGATAGTTTTTCGCATTTTGCATCAATTCATTGAGATAACTTTGCATCCCAATTTTTGGTTCCGAATACTATATCAAGGCTGCTTTGCGACAAATTATAAAGAGTTTGCAGATGCTGATACCATCAATTAGCGGCACTTCCTTTCGTTTACACTTTCGTCGATGGAACCATGCAAAACGTTCGGGAGCGCGCCTCAACGGACGGAATCAACGGTGCTGCGGCTGGTACGTTTTATTTGCTTCCACCCCAATGAACCAAAACTGAGAAGAAAAAACAAGGATGTGCTGCCGGATTCCTCGGCGGCCTCTCACAACGCTCTCTGACCAAAGCCTTTGCATCATGTGCTTTTCTTGGAGGAGCAGTTGCAACCTTCGAACTTTCGGGTAGCAGTTTCGGAGGGGAGATGAATAAGGACGGGAGACGGAAGACCCCAGAAGAACAGCTCGAGGAAAGAGAGTCCTTGCCTGCTGCAGAGGAGAGGAGGAGGAGGGAAATCAAGGAGAGCTTGAGGGCTGTCATGTCAAAATAGACAATTTATCGAGTTAATCTCTAGTTCGATGTGAATGAAGGCTTGACTTGGGGGTAAGGAGGTTGTGTTACTCACATATTCAGTGTCCCTTACATGCCTAAGCAATTTGGAATTGCTCGTTTTATGTTGCTCTCCGCCCCCACCATAAGAGAACACATTGTCTCTTTTTTCTTTCTGTTACGAACTGCTCGAGCTGTTCGTAGGCTAGATGTTGTTGATCACACGAGTGACACTGCAACATTTGGTAATGCCGTGTACGTCCTGCTTCCTGTCTTTCTTTCTCTGGACCAATTTTTGCAAGGAAGGATTGGACTTCGCGGAGGCAGAGAAAGTAACCTTCTTTAATCTAACGGGCATCTCACGAATATGACGGGTGCGACGGCACGCATCACTTTTGAGGGGACTGTCGTGATCTTGTCGCTCCAGTCGACTATATTTTGATCTTTCTCTAGGGAATCACCTATCTCGGCTCTCAGCATATCAATCACGACAATTTAAGCTACAGTCCAGGCGATGCGGAACCTTTGCAGCTCAGCGGAAATGGTCAACCAGCACAATTCGTTGCCTTTCGTTCACTCTTCGGATGCGAGCAGGACGTCACCCAACCTTGCTCGTTACCAACTTAGAGGAAGCGTGGATCGACGTTGAATACTTCTCGTGGAGTTCGAGGACGGAAGTGAATATGTAGCTACTGGAACAGAAGGAGTTGTGAACTCAACGCTTTCAATCGGACTTCGCATCAAATCTCTCAAGTGAATCCTTCCTTCCACACGACATCACTCTCCAACATGTCACCCATATAGGCAGAATACGGCGGCAGCTGTGCCCATCGAAGTTTCCAGAAATGCAAGGCCAAAGAACTGGACGCTCATAATCGTTTGTTACGACCAATATCTCAGATTTCAGAACAGAGCGATGTTGCGCACGGTATAATTTGTGGTCGTGTGATAAGTTTTGTTGTGGTCTTAGGTGCCAATCCCCCAGACATCCACCTGAGTTGGTGATACCCTTTATTTTGTAGTCTGATGTACAGCCTTCATTTGCATTATTATCCTTGGTCAAGTTAGGATGGACAGAGATTTTTTGAAGTAGAATATTTGATACGGTACCCAAAGCTTCCCGTTGCAGTTGATGAAGTAGATTCTGTGCCAAGAACCAGCAAGAGGCGATAATCAAATTGAGAGCAGATAGCTGAAAGAGATGGTGAACTCTTCATTCCGGGTTTGCGAAAGATCATTTTGCTTTGTATTAAGGATAAGTGTGAGGTGCGCATAGATGGAACTCGCATCTGCTGCAAGAAAACTAGTCAACGTATCAATCCAATACTCGACTTTCATGGCATTATAAGAATATGTATTCTCAACACCAACCATGCCCAAAACAGGACGCACCTCTTGTTGTCCGTCCCACCTCCAGCATTCCTCTCCACCCTGCGGTCCCTGCAGCCAACTCTCTCCTCCCAAGGTTTATTATCACACGTATTAGCTTCAAGTTTCTCATTGGAGTCCAAAACCAAATCTCGATCACGACTCTCTTTCTTCGCAAGCTTCAACCACCTTCAACCAACCCTCCAAACACTTCCTCCACCAAAACCCCAGAGCGCATCAGCATCAAATCGGCATGAGCACACGCACCAACACCACCAAGCGTCGAAAACTCGACGACGGCACCTCCGCGCCCATGAGCGCTTCGGGTTCACAAACGGGGCTGGGGCAGGGAACGGGACAGAGTGGTGGTGCCGGGAAGGATAAAGAGGGAGGAACAGGACGGGGGGAGAGGAGGTGGGACTCGCGCAAAGGCCGCTGCTAATGCTGCAGCTCTGGCTGCCGCCGCTCAGGCTCAGGCTCAGGCGTTGGCTCAGGCGCAAGCTGTCCTGGCTGCTGGGGAGGACAAGTTGGGGAAGAACGATGTGCAGGTTCGTTGATTCCTTCATTGCTTTGCATTTTGCATGCGTTGGGGTTGTGGGGGGGTGTTTAGGGGAAGGTGAGGATGGATGGCTGATTGCTGTTTCAGTTTTCGTTGTCGAGTTTGAGCACCCAATCCATTCATTCCTACATCATCCATCACTCCCTTCTCTCCGATTCGACGCTCCATAATCTGACTTTTGAGTCCGTCTCTCCGCCCTCTTCCTCGAACACTAGCTCCAATTCCAGCGGACGAGACGTCGTCCCAAACCGCATCGGCATCGACAGGGAATGATGGAGTTGCGGGAGGAAGGAGATTCGGGAGGAGAGGCGGTTGGGACACGAAAGTCGAGTCGGAAGAAGGTAGCCAGTGCGAGGGCGAAGGATAGCGCTGCTTCGTATGGTACGGGGTATGGAGTTAACGCTCCATCCGCAGCGGTGGGGAAGTGGAGGGAATGGAGGTGGAGGGAATGGAGCGAGGAAGAGGGAGAGGGAGAGGGAGGAGGAAGAGGCTTTGTTTGATTTGACGGCGTGGGATACGGAGGAGGAGTGGAGGAGGAGGTTGTGTAATGTCGGTAGATATAAGTGGGACAAGGAGGCGAGATCTATCAGAGAAGGCGAGACTCTGAGTGGCTTCTTGTACAGCGTGCGGAATAAGAGTATGTCTTTCTTTGCGCTTACTGAAGGTCGATTGACTTGGTACTTAGATCGGGTATTGAAAGTGGACCTGTAGCACTATCTCTTTTCTTCTAATCTCCTTCGTGAGTTTCCCCTCGTCTGCTCAGATATATACTCTAACTGAAGCAGCAGAGCACGCTTGGTACCTTCCATAAGTAAAGCAGTAATCTATATGTGTTTCTTCTTGGTTCTCGTACTTGAACGTGGCAAATGGAAAACGTGACTATCAAAAAGCCGCACGCGTAATAGGGTTAGGGCATTGAAACGCAAGCAAGCAACCACAAAAGTCATTGGACGCTCGCAAATTCACTCAGAGCATTCAAAATCAAAAACATCCTTGTGAGGGCCAGAAATCTCCAACATGTCCACTCAGACCCAAGACCAGCCCCTTGTCCTTCGACTCCAGTTTCCAACTCCGACTCCTCGCCTGAAACTCAAGCTCCTCCCCAAATGACAGGCCCGTTCCAGCGTGGAAGAAAGGAGTGCTCGCCAAAGGGTGTGTTCTTCTCTCCCTTCTTTCTGCTGCTGCTCTGGAAAGCAACATGGGATGAATGGACGCTAATATTTGGTCATGGTCTCTTCGTTTTGTTTGGGTGGCAATCAATCGATCAATCAAACTTCGTTACGCTGCGTTGCGTTGGATGGGATGGATGATAGAACTCAGAGTCCAACGGACCAAAACCTGTCGCCCACGACGCAAAAGTTGGCGGCAGCGAAGGGGAGGCATTTCACCAAGTGCGTTCTCTTTCCCACGCGTCGTGTTCTGTTTGAAGACTCACGTGGGCGTGATGACGATGTAGGGGTAAACCGGTGTCGTTGTTTGGAGGGATGGGTGGGAAAGGGGCGAAGAGTGGACTTGGGAAGGAGGTGAAGGAGGACGAGGTGCGTTTCTCTCTCCACTCCTACTTTACCGTTTGTGGTGTTGATGCATGGATGATGTGCGTGTAGGAGAAAGAGGAGAGCAAGTGATATGTTCTCCTTATGGATGGAGACGGTTGTGTGGTTCTGCAAAATCGAGAGGAGACGTGGATACGCGTTTTGTATTTTTTTACGCGTTCCATTTCGTTCAGTCTTGTCCATATCTGGGTCGTTCGCATTGTCTTTGTGTCTTTCTTCTTGGTGGGAATATATTCTGCAGTCAGTAATAGACTTTCATCCGTACACTGCAGTCGTTGAGTACTTGAGTCTCGGACCTGCTTGGTAC
>MU271669.1:13600-33512 GCA_021432655.1 Atractiella rhizophila
GCTGACTCTTATGCGAGGAACAAAGAGCATGGGTTTCCTCGACGAGCTCAACAACATAGGGTTTCCTCGTCGCAACCTCATGTTTCCGTAGACTCTGCAGCTGAGCAAGGAGGGTACAGGAGGGTCCCACGCTTAGAGCAGGAGTAGCAGCACCACGCTCAATCCATACCTAAATCTTGAGCTCCCTATGGGCGAGCACACTGCCACCACCTCGTAAGCCTCCTCGCTTGCGTCTGCGTATTCCTACCCGCTGGCACCACGCCCCTCCTTATGCAACGTCGGGGGTTAGGCTCTAAAACTACGACGACGCTACCGCCTCCCAATCCTCCACCTCCTATGCTTCAAACGACCAAGCTTAGGTTCCACAAAACAGCTGAGGAGCTCAGCAGGTGGCGGGAGGGTTGGCAGCGTATTCCAGGTCCAGGTTTTTTGGGGAAGAGGAAGAGCAAGGGCTTGGAGAAGTGTGGAGGAAGGAAGCATGGGACTGCTGCTGAGTGGCTCGAGGGTGAAGCCTTAGAAGCAGGTGAGGCTGTAACCTGTGCCTCAGCTATCCTATGTCCCTCAGTAACAGGGACTTGACCTCTACGACGCTGGAGTGTGACAGTGACCAGCATCTTTTCCACCTCAGACGCGCTACTCCCCACTCCCTCTCGTCAACTACTCCCTTCCCGCCAGCCCCTGCCCCCCCTCCATACGGTATAAAAAGACGCTAGGTGTGGTTACTTCCAGTCTGACTCTCTGACCGCCCCCACCCAGCAGATCCGCGACACTCCAGCGATTGCGTCACTTCCTCGGGACGACGACGGACGCGCCTGTATCCACCGAGGGAGAAAGAGAAGGCTTCCGCTTCTGAACTCACGCTCACCCCTTCTGGAGGGAATATGCCTTATGCTCCTTTGGAAGGTGGGGGGTATGGGTACCCTCCGAAGGAGATTGGAGGAGGGATGAGTGCGATGGAGGTGAGGAATGCTGAACCAACAGTCAGACCGCCACTTTGGCAGAGGATGTTGAGGGATCCGACACCCGTAGAGCAAAAGGTGGAGAACTATAGGAGGGGTATTGGGGTCCAGAAGCGGGCGATTGGCTGTTACGTTCTCAGTCTGGGAATTCTGGTCGCCTTCATTGTAGAGATAGCACGGAAGTAAGCTATCTTCTTCACTTACACTTGGTCGGGGATGCTGAGATGGCGCAGTTGGAAAGAACAAGGAAAGCCAATAGCTACCTCACCATTCAATCCGTTCATCGGCCCCACCTCCACCGTCCTCATCAACGTCGGCGCGCGTTTTACACCCTGCATGAAGCCGACATCGCTCGCAAATGCCACCTTTGCCTGCGTAAACGATCGACTGACGACCTCGTCTTCGACCTCGCTCGAATCCTCCTGCACCCTCTCTGACATCTGTGGATTCGGAGGATTCGGCGGCGGAGACCCAGACCAAAAGTTCCGTTTCGTCCTCCCCATCTTCTTGCACGCAGGTCTCATCCACATCGCCCTCAATTTGCTCGCCCAACAGACGAGCGTGAAGGATACCGAGCTCCAGATGGGCACCTTGAGGTTCCTCATACTGTATATCCCCGCTGGGATATTCGGATTCATCCTCGGTGGAAACTTTGCGCTCTTGGGTCAGCCATCTGTCGGTGTCAGCGGTTGTATCTTTGGGACTACCGGCTGCAATATCGTCGATTTGGCCGCGCATTGGGGGTTGGAGACGAGACCGTGGAGGCGTGCTATATTTATTTTACTCGAGGTCGTGGTCGGTATAGGACTCGGGTTCATCCCAAATGTCGACAACTTTGCACACTTGGGTCCGTTTCCTCCTTTTTGAGCTTGTCGAATTTGTGCTGATGAAGCGTAATGCAGGAGGACTCTCCTCTGGTCTCCTTCTCGCCATCCTCCTCTATCCCGTGATCCACACGACCCGCACACACCGCATCGTCTTCTACGTCCTCCGAGCCATCGCACTCCCCCTCCTCATAGCAGCATACGTCCTCCTCCTCCGAAACTTCGATACCGACGACCCAAGCGCTGGCTGCAGTTGGTGTCGGTACCTCTCCTGTTGGCCCACCGCATCGAACAACCATTGCAAAGGAACAGGGATCCAAACTACCACTGTTAACGGTCTCAGTCCAATGTTGATGTTGCTTGGAGTGAGGTGGATGGCCCAACGCTGGAATCTTGATCGTTGATGAGTGGAGGAGACATGATGGATGGGAGGATCCAGTTGGATCGCATTGTGTATACTCACTTTGTCGCTCTGCTTTGATGTTGGTTAGACCTCGCCATCGACGTGGTGAGTGGTCATGGACGCTACTTCTTTATTCTCTTTCATTGAACTTTCAGGCTTTCTTTGGCAGTTGAACAGGTTGTTTATAGCTGCAATTGGTACCCTGCGTTGACATGTAATTCTAACCACAACTTACAGATCCCACTGATAATTATTTGTCAAACTAAACCAAATCGTTGTCATGTTTACATTAATGACAGCTAGGCCACATCCACCTCCATTATTTCGTCATCGTCAATACCTTCAAATCCATCCATCTGTCCATCCCTCCTATTCTTCTCCTCCGTCTCCTGTTCAGCAGTCCTCATTGCTTCCTCCTCCTCATCATCAACGCCCCCAGCCATCTCCACATCTTGGTCCAACCCCATCCGCTCTTTCTCCTCCCGCTGTCTCCTCTCAATGTCCTCCAACCCCCAAAGAGAGATTCCGTTCTGATCCTGCTCGTACGGCTGCGCCATTGCGCGTAGGAACTTTTTAGATGTGACGAGTGCCATGTCGGTTGACAGATTCGTCGCGGTGTCCGTGATGTACTGATTGATCCATTTCGGAAGCTTGTTCCTCTTATCCGAACGTGAGAACCGCTGCATTCAGTATTAGCTAGTTACTGCCTTGGGTGGGGAGGCGGGAGAAACGGACCTTGTCGGCAAACACCATGAGCCCGTAGTCTGTCTTTCCTCGCAATACACGTCCTACGCATTGAGCTGCCTGTCGCATTGCGTCGAATGTGAGGAAATCGTTTTCTCGTATTCGATGGTTGTCGCGCAAATACTCGAGGCGGGCCTTGCACATCGATACATGGTTAGAACTCCAACTCAAGCATGAACTCAAACGCATCTACCTTCAGTATTCGACTTTCAGTGTACTGCCATGTCCTCCTAGTCAGACATGCCCAGAGATCGGGAGTGGAACTGACCTGGTATGGGACGCCAAACATGAGTACCGCTCTCCCATAATTGTGATCGAAATCGATGCCCTCTGACACTTTCCCTCTTGCTACAGAGAGTAGTACGGCTCCTCGTCCATTATCGCAAGCCTGTTCCCGTGGTGATTTTGCAACAGTGGACAAGTGAACAAAGAGAAGACGCACGCGCCGGTAATTCTCCAAGGCTACGCTTGTCTCTAACGCATCTGGTGTCTCGACAAAAATAAGTTTGTGCTTCCAGGCGTCATTCAAAATTCCCTGCACGATCGCACAGTCAGCTTTCCCTAACATGGAATCGAGGCAGAGGGACAAACCATATCGTGCCATGCAGCTACGATAGATTCCATATAAAGGTAACTGGGGAAGAAACAGACCAGTCCATCCGGAACAATCTTGCAGTACTCGATTAGGATTTGTCCAAAGTTCCTCACGACGGCTGGATCGTTCCTGACTTCGAAGCGAGAAGAAATGGCAACTTGGTCGCTGCCTCGCGTTATTACCTATTGCCAGCCCATCATTGAGGCTTCAAGTCGATTTTGTCTGGGCAGCTAAGTATGGAGCAAAGAGACACACCAGCGGCAGGAAACAGTTTCGCGTTAACGACATGGCGTAGGATTCTTGAGTGACGGTTTGGAAGTTCAACATTTTGGGATACATGTCGAGAGGTGAAATAGTTCCTGAGGTAATGACCACCGACTTAAATCTGTCGAAAACTGGTTTGATAGCTAAGGAAGCATCGAGGCATCTGGCGTTCCCAAGTCCTTTAGCTCACTCATCACGGGATAAAAGTGGAGGAGGGACAAACGTAAGGTGAAATATTGGATTTGGAATCGTTGCATTGTCCGTTTCGAAAGGTTCAAGAATGAGGAGAAATCCTTTGTCATAGGTAGAGACGAGTGTCGCGAAGCCTGCAACCTTTTGAAGAGAGGACAATTCATCGAGTCTGGTTAGCTGGAGTGTGCGGACTAGACATCGACGTGGTGAGTGGTCATGGACGCTACTTCTTTATTCTCTTTCATTGAACTTTCAGGCTTTCTTTGGCAGTTGAACAGGTTGTTTATAGCTGCAATTGGTACCCTGCGTTGACATGTAATTCTAACCACAACTTACAGATCCCACTGATAATTATTTGTCAAACTAAACCAAATCGTTGTCATGTTTACATTAATGACAGCTAGGCCACATCCACCTCCATTATTTCGTCATCGTCAATACCTTCAAATCCATCCATCTGTCCATCCCTCCTATTCTTCTCCTCCGTCTCCTGTTCAGCAGTCCTCATTGCTTCCTCCTCCTCATCATCAACGCCCCCAGCCATCTCCACATCTTGGTCCAACCCCATCCGCTCTTTCTCCTCCCGCTGTCTCCTCTCAATGTCCTCCAACCCCCAAAGAGAGATTCCGTTCTGATCCTGCTCGTACGGCTGCGCCATGGCGCGTAGGAACTTTTTAGATGTGACGAGTGCCATGTCGGTTGACAGATTCGTCGCGGTGTCCGTGATGTACTGATTGATCCATTTCGGAAGCTTGTTCCTCTTATCCGAACGTGAGAACCGCTGCATTCAGTATTAGCTAGTTACTGCCTTGGGTGGGGAGGCGGGAGAAACGGACCTTGTCGGCAAACACCATGAGCCCGTAGTCTGTCTTTCCTCGCAATACACGTCCTACGCATTGAGCTGCCTGTCGCATTGCGTCGAATGTGAGGAAATCGTTTTCTCGTATTCGATGGTTGTCGCGCAAATACTCGAGGCGGGCCTTGCACATCGATACATGGTTAGAACTCCAACTCAAGCATGAACTCAAACGCATCTACCTTCAGTATTCGACTTTCAGTGTACTGCCATGTCCTCCTAGTCAGACATGCCCAGAGATCGGGAGTGGAACTGACCTGGTATGGGACGCCAAACATGAGTACCGCTCTCCCATAATTGTGATCGAAATCGATGCCCTCTGACACTTTCCCTCTTGCTACAGAGAGTAGTACGGCTCCTCGTCCATTATCGCAAGCCTGTTCCCGTGGTGATTTTGCAACAGTGGACAAGTGAACAAAGAGAAGACGCACGCGCCGGTAATTCTCCAAGGCTACGCTTGTCTCTAACGCATCTGGTGTCTCGACAAAAATAAGTTTGTGCTTCCAGGCGTCATTCAAAATTCCCTGCACGATCGCACAGTCAGCTTTCCCTAACATGCAATCGAGGCAGAGGGACAAACCATATCGTGCCATGCAGCTACGATGGATTCCATATAAAGGTAGCTGGGGAAGAAACAAACCAGTCCATCCGGAACAATCTTGCAGTACTCGATTAGGATTTGTCCAAAGTTCCTCACGACGGCTGGATCGTTCCTGACTTCGAAGCGAGAAGAAATGGCAACTTGGTCGCTTCCTCGTGTTATTACCTATTGCCAGGCCATCATTGCCATGTCCAGTCTGGGCAGCTAAGTATGGAGCTAAGAGACACACCAGTGGCAGGAAACAGTTTCGCGTTAACGACATGGCGTAGGACTCTTGAGTGACCGTTTGGAAGTTCAACATTTTGGGATACATGTCGAGAGGTGAAATAGTTCCTGAGGTAATGACCACCGACTTAAATCTGTCGAAAACTGGTTTGATAGCTAAGGAAGCATCGAGGCATCTGGCGTTCCCAAGTCCTTTAGCTCACTCATCACGGGATAAAAGTGGAGGAGGGACAAACGTAAGGTGAAATATTGGATTTGGAATCGTTGCATTGTCCGTTTCGAAAGGTTCAAGAATGAGGAGAAATCCTTTGTCATAGGTAGAGACGAGTGTCGCGAAGCCTGCAACCTTTTGAAGAGAGGACAATTCATCGAGTCTGGTTAGCTGGAGTGTGCGGACTAGGGAGGTTAGGCGTTCAGCGCAAAATCTGTAAGCATTTTTGGATCAGAGAAAGCATTTGATTGAGAAGGGCAAATTGTACCTGAGCGGCTTCTTCTCGATGAAGGTTATGTCTTTTACGTGTTGAAGGAAGGATGTTGGAGTCTCAGCGACGACATGAAGGACTCGCATCCGCGTCTTTGTCATGCAATCAACCCCTCTTTATTGAAGATCGAGAGTGGGAACAGACCTTCAAATACTCTATGAAACGTGCCAGGAAAGCAGTAAAGTGTTCAGCCCTCCTTATATTTCCCGGGACAGCTTCCGTGAGTATGTCATCAGGCAAGACTGTACGGGATCCGCATCAGCATCTAGAAGTGGAGGGTCTTGTATCGTGCGGGACGATACACTCACCAGGGTTCCCAAGAAACATATCCTCCTCTCTCCCCTGTTCCCGATCTTGTAAACCCTCCACTAGTCGCTGATACTCCTCCTGCAACTTCTCCGCGTCCGTCTGTTTAATCCTTCCACCACCCATCAATGTCACATCACTCTCAATGCGAAGGAAAGAGAGGTGACGTACTGCTCGATCTTTTCAGAGAGCATTGTCACGCTCCTCGCAGCAGCATCAAGCACAGGCCTCGTTAGATCGATAGACAGAGCTTCAATGCACACGTTGTCTATTCGTGACCAACACAGAAAGCCACAGGGAGGGTGGTCAAGAACTAGGGAAGGAATGTACGGAACAGGACGAACCGATGTTGTGAGCTTCGTCGAAGACGACGATGGCGTCCTTCGACATCTCCTTCGACACCTGCTCAGCCACTTTCGGATCGAGGAGATAGTGGAAAGAGTAGATGACGACGTCTGCGAATGCGAGCTGTTTACAAGAATGCCACGACATCCACGCGAGGTTCGAGTTAGAAGGGCAAAGGAGAAGGGCTGGGAGAGAACGAACCATACGCCTGACTGTGAAATATGGACAGTAGCCGTTCGTGATTCCGTACTGTTTTACTTCTTCCAGGGTATAGACGCCTGGAGGGATGAGGTGGCCTGGCTCAAGCGTACCCAATTTCTGATACCATCAATCAGTCATTTTTCATGCAGGACGAGGAAGGAAGAGGGAAGAACGAGGGAAAGAGGAAGGGAAGAACTGACTTCATGAAAATCGCACAACTCCACACTCCCAGGTTCCTCCCTCCCCTTCTCACAAACCCAAGCATTCGTCAAATCCCTACACCTAGCATCCACAACCTTCCCTTTCTTCTCCTTGCTGACCTAGTCCCATTCCATCAAGTTGTAGGTGAGACGTGGAAGAACGGAAGGTTAGACGAACGGTGGGATGGATGCACAGGTTCTTTCGGCTCGTCAACCCGATTCCCAGGAATGCTTCCTCCTCAATTCCCTCCTTCTCCCTCCTGTAAATCATCAGCCGTTTCAACTCCGCAAGCGCCTTTTCGATCTCTGGAACAGTCCGAGAACAGTAGATGAGCTTCCGTTTCTCAGGGTAGAACTATTCATCGCAAACAGTCGCTCGCTCAATGAGTTGATATTCTCGGTGAGGGGCGAGGAAAACTCACCTGACGGTACGAGATGATGAGTGAGAGCAGTGAAACGGTCTTTCCTGTCCCTGAAGGCATTTCGAGCACGCAATGTCCCTATTCACCATCATTCATTACCAAGAGCTGCTCTTCCTCGCCGTGCTTCCTTTGCACGGAATCCTGCACAGGCTGCTCGCAGGTAAGGGGAAAGACCTACTCCAGCATCCAGCGTGCGTTTGAGGTCGCACATATAGGTGTACTGCTCGGGGTAGATTTTGTCATACGGAAAGATTATCTGTACAAGAGGCGCTAAGTAGTTGGAGGAGAAAGATGGAGGTAAGAACAAACTGGAAGGTCGTCAATGTAGAACTTCATCGTCAGATTACAGTGCCTTTGTTTGCCGTTTTATGGCCTGAGAGTGGATTATGTGTTATATTCACTAAGATGATGTATCCGTGACAGTATTCGAGGCACCTCGCCTGCTCTGCTAGCTCATGGGGTTGGTGAATAAAGGTTTGGCAACTTTGACGCGTTACGGAACCAAATGACTCGGAAGGCGGGTCCTACATTTTTGTTTCTTCTTCAGGTTATAATACTGCACAGTACTCAAGTTGTTGTAGTTGTTGTAACCTCATCAACGTAAAGGAGTACAAATAGTGTTATTGGCGGCATCAATGGTAGTTCCTGTCTTATAGCAAGCTCAACACATTCAACGAAGGCGATAGAAGTGTCAAAGGCATATTGCAATGTGCTGAATAGGGAGAAGAAATGCTATGGTGCCTTTGGCATCCGAAGATATCTGACATGAGCCTGACTTGCTTTACTTAAATCCATCCGCAGTGTTGCGGGTTTTGACGACGCTGGCCCATCTTTTGTTATTCATCAAGTGAAAAAGTCCATCATGGCGCCAACTCCAAACATAGTCGCGACGTCCGAAAACGCGCTACTCTTCTGTTCTCCCTCCTGCTTCTTCCGCTCCTACAACAAATGACATCAGCCATCTTTACAGACTTTAGAGATGACGAGAGAGCGTCGGACGCACTCGAATCATGATGCTGAGCCTCTGAGTTCTTCCGACCTCCTCACTTTTCTCCTCTTCTCCAAGTTGCGGCCAGGAGTGTCGGAGAGGAATGGAGTGCTTGAATCCGTACCTGATGCGTCCGCTACATCTATCTCAGCTCATCTCCAACCAGAGCTGCGAGTGGGGAGGAAGAGGAAGAGAACGAAGGACGAGAAGAGGGCGAAGGGAGAGACTCACGTTTGAACGTACACATCCCCCTTACCCAGCCGGACCTCTATCCGTGCTCTCTCCCTCCTCTTTTCTTCCACTCCACCTACATCTTTACCGTCGCCCTCACGTTCCTCGTCAGGTTCGGGTACCGCCTCCTCTTCGAGGACCAATACCCTCTCTCCACCCAAACAAACGCCGACGATCCAATCCCCAAACGCCTCTTTCGAATCTACGTGCGGCTTTATCTCTCCTTCTCCTGACAAATGCAATAAATGAACCTCGCTCTCGTCCTCCGTCGGAAAAATAGACTGCAACCGCTCCCACTCTTCCTTTGGGAGGGTATCGATGAATTCTCGTGCGGATTGAGGCGTGAGAGCCGCTTCGCGGAAGGAGGAGATGACGGTATCGTAGTGTCCTTCTTCCCACGTATAGCACTGGTGTGGATAAAACTGTTCCCCTTCTTCCAGTGTAACATTCTTCCGCAGCCGCCGTTGGGAGGGAGTCGGAGGGAGGATGTCGTCTAACTTGCGCAGGGATGACGAGAGGAAGACATTCTGCGCGGAGGGAGAGAGGAAGCGGGGGTAGAGCAGGAAGGAGGTAGGATCGACGGATGGAGGGAGGGAGTTGACACGGATGAGGGGGGATGAGGATGATAATGAGAGCGGTGTAGGTGCAGATAAATCAGCCGAGGGCGAGGAAAAGGTGCCCTCCCAGCGTCGCGTGTGGCGGTACGCATGGTGAAATAATCCCAGCGAGCGTGTTTTGGGTTGAAGTCGTAACATGGTCAGTTGTAACTTTATCTCGCATCCACAATGCTGCGTAAGGTAGACCAGCATTACTCTTTTTCTGTTGGAAAGAAACAGCAGATATGGATTCCTTCCTCTCTTGGTGCTCAGACAATGGTATTGCCATCCATCCACAGTTTTCTTTCTCCACATTCGACCCTTCCAACTGGACCGTAACATCCTCCACCTTCCTTCCACAGGATGACGTCTGTCCGTGCACTTCATCTCATCTCACAACTTGAACACCATAAAGCTAACGAGACCTCAAAGAAGTATGCAGCATCCCCAAACGGTCCCTCCTCACGCCTATCACCTCGTCTTTCCTCCAACCATCAAGCCAGCACCTTCCTGCTTCCCATCCATCTTCTCACACAATCCGCCTCGTGTTATCCCTAGCATACGAGATATCCATCGCTCAGAAAAGCAGGTGGTGGCCTTACCTCGCCATTTTACCAGGATTGAGGGAAGGGAGTGAGGATGAGACGGTGCGGGATGAGTTGCCAGTTTTTTGGGAGGAGCAGAGTGAGGAAAGGAAGTGGTTGAAGGGAACAGAATGCGAAAGGATGTTGAGGAAACAGCGGAGCGAATTTGTGCGTCTTTCTTTCTCCTTCCGTTTCATTCTTTCTATTCTTTGCGTTCTGTCTCCTCTTTCTATCCACTCTTTTTTAGCTCGCTCTTTTCCATCATTCATTTTTTGCCTATTCTATTCCATCCTCATCCTGGAGAATATGTCAACTACGGCGTTTTGTTCGTAGCGGAGGTGTTGTCAATGCTTTAAAAGCTCAAGCGCAAGACATCTAGCAACGACGAACAGTGGATGAGTAAAAACAGGTCTACATGATGTTGTAGAAGAACAGGGGGAGTGTTCGACTTGACAACCTCTCGAAATGCGCTCCGACCACTTGTCTGATCTCCATCTGTTCGAGCGAGTACTCTGAGCAACATCTCTCCTGACTCTGTATCAGTCTGTGTTAGGTGGAATAATACACACTATTTTGCTCTAATACTTCGCAGGTTAGCGCATTAGAAAAGGATATTTGAGTTCCCTACGAAGTGGATTGATAAATACCGTCTCATCATTCTTCCTATTTTTCTTTATCGCAGTCAATCCAAACATAACTCATCCATGAAGGGAACAGGACGTCCTCACCTCCCTCTACTCTCTCCACTACACAGATCTCTACACCCTCCGCACCCTTAAACTCGCATACTACCTCGTCCTTACTCGCGCCTTTCAGATCGACACTAAGCACGGCCTCGGTATGGTACCGGTGGCAGATTTGTCCGTCTTTTCCTTCCTCCTGCCGAATGCTGAGCTTAATGCGGACAAGATAGATTCAACCACCGTTCGGGCGATAGAAATCACGCACAGCTTGAATCCAACGACGACTCCTTCACCGACCCCAAAGACGGAGAAACAGGAGGAGGAGGCGAAGCAGACACAGTCGACCTTGTCCTTCAACGGCCTTTCCTTCCTTACCCTTCCTCCTCACGCGAGATCGACCAAAGTCAAGTCAACCTTCAAACACCAATGTCGGACGAGACAGATGGAAAAGGAGAGATATTCAACACATATGGAGGGGAGCTGGACAGTGCCCACCTGTTCGTTAAATATGGAGTTCTGGATGAAGAGGGAGAGAACGAGCGGGACCGGATCCGGTTCGAGCCGTGGGAATTGTCCAGTCTTCCTCCTCCCACTTCGGATGCTCTTAACTCCATGCAGAGGAAAGTGGAGAAGGAGGAGGAGGACCTGATTGCAAAATTGGAGCGGTTGGATTTAGTAGCTACCGAAGAGCATTCTTCGGACGCGTCGGTGGAGGATCAAGAGGGTGAGGATGGATTGGAGGAAGGAGAAGCGCTGTACATATCGTATGACGCGGAACTCTCCCCAGCCCTTTCACGTCGCGTCACTTCGCTCTCTCAGCTCCGAATTATGTGTGAAGAGCGAATGAAGAGATATTATAAGCCAGATATGGAGGTGGAAGAGCTGCTAGACCTCATAGACGTTCGTCTTTCACATTCCTCCTCGTGCGGCGGAGCTAGTATCTGACGGTGAGAGCGGATAGGAGGCTAGAGCGGCTGGGATGAAGAATTTGGTTATGGCGATGCAGTTGGCTTTAGGTGAGAGAATGGTCCTGAGAGCGGTGGAAGAGAAATGTTTAGATGGCGAAGATGAGGTGGTGGAAGGGGAAATGGAATAGATAGTCACGCTGGAGATGCAAGTGGAGAAGGGAGAGGTGGGTCGTTCAATCTTGGTTGGTGTCAAGTTTGTCTTCGGCAGGAATACACTTGATAAAGACAATAATGTCGAAAGACAAGGCTACCTCAGCAGCCGCAGTGGGCATAATATCATCCCCTTGATGTTATTCCCACAGAGTTTAGAGCCAGAACTTACTCGTGTTGCTCTCTCTCTCTCCACGATTACTGCGCGGGAATCTGCTCCGCTTTGCGTACTTGTTCGTTGGGCAATTTTTGGATCACAATGTGGATGTGAATTGTTTGCGTACTTTGAAAGAAGCACCAGCCCACCGCCTTTGGAGTGATGTTCAACAGACCCTAACCCGCCCGGTGACAAACTGCAGTGCTGTACTTATGGCGTAGATTCGGACTGGTATGCAGCCCTTTTTAGTCTTTTCAAGGTTGCACATTCTCCCTTGACAGGCACGGCTAGCGCTGAGCGCACCATTCATTTTGATTTCATTTCCGAAAGCGAATGTATTGTTTTGCAGAGGCCGGTGAAGGCATGAGCGGGAAATGTTCCAGAGATCACTCCCACTGGCACTTCCGCACTCAGATTTCTGCATTTCTGAAGGTGTGGTCAACCAAAATTAGCTATTAATGGGAGCCAACCAAATATATGATGAAGTCACGAGCACCAATCTGAGCGCGAACAGGGTACGCGTACGGAATTTCGCGGCCTGTGCTTCTGCCAGCATTCGTTGCCAAGCTTTCGGGGAGTGGGCTATGAAAGCGATGTAAAACTTATGGCCTGTCAGTCTAGAACGATGGCGTATAACAACGCCTGTTTCTGCCCATTATATGCTTTACCCTTCTGCTTCAACGACCACCATCGCACCTCCCGTCCACCTCGACGAAAGCAATGAGAAGGATGTTGGGGACGACTCTCCTAGCAACCCTCGCTTCTTTTGCCTCGGTCGACATTGTCTATGCTCAGGCAGACCCTATCGCTCAGATTCGAGTGGACCCTGCTAAAGCAGAGCTGATTGGGAAGCTGAAGAATGCGGCGACCTATGTGGATCGGTGAGTTGTCTCCTGCCTTCGGTCATTGTCAGGAAGAGCACTTGTTGACATTGATGTGAAGGGAGAACCTCATCGCTTCCTCAGGTATGTTCCTTATCCCTTCATCCACCAAGCTGCTGAATAGAGACATCAGGCGAATCTTACGTCTTTGATTTCATCAATTCGCCGTGCGTCCTCATTGTTAATGCGACGTGAATACTGAAAGGCACCAGGTTGACGGGAGGAACTGGAAAGGATGGGTTCTTTACGGTCTGTAGTCCTAAATGATGACCAGAATGAAAACTGATCGTACTGCAGCTCGCGTACGATGGCAACTTCCCAGGAGGTGTTAAGCAAGGAATGTCAGCCGCCTTCTTCGTCCTCGGTCCCTGCGGACAAATAGCGCCTCATTCTCACCCTCGAGGAACCGAGTTTCTATATCTCATTGCTGGTGGGCCTATGCGATTTGGCATCAATTTCGAAGCCGGTGGACCCGTCGCATATGAGTTTCTGCAGCCTGGTCAAGCTGTAATGCTTCCAGCGGGATCGATGCATTATGGCGGTGTCCTTGGTTGCGACCCTTCAGTCGTTATTGCTATGTTCAAGTGCGTCGTCCCTGAGAGCTTGAGAGCGTGACTGACCATTACTGTGACAGTTCAGAAGATCCTGGTTTCCAGTTAACCAACTTTGCTTTCTTCGGATTCGACAACGAAGCAATTTCAGCCTCATTGGGTCAAGCAGGAGCGACGATTTTGGACCCATCGACCTTCCCCAATGCGCTCAACCTTGGCTTCGAGAGCTGTCGTGCGCAATGCAACCTTCCTGACGATTATGACATCTCCACCTTGTCTAAGCTTCAGGTCATTGAAGCTGCCTTTGCCGCCTTCTCTGAACGTCAGAAGTCCGGAAATCTGGATACAACTGCGTCCTCAAACTATACCAATGGTCCTTCAGATTTTGCTGCTGGACTACCATTACCACCTAAAGGTGGGTTGACTGTCCTAAAGGCATACCATAACGCTGAAGAGTTCTATAGTTTCTGGAGATTCGACAATTGGCGGGTACTCTGCCTCCGGTAACAAGACTGCTTCCGCAAACGGTACCTCCAAGGCGAAAAGCGCTGGAATTTCATCCTCGTCAACGACCTCAACATCCTCAAACACCACTGCGTCCTCGAGCTCTGAAGGGAAGATCGCTCCTCCCGCCGGAGTACTGGCTAACGATCCTTCTCTCGCTTATGTTGGAGCGGGAGCAACCCAATCCCCTGACAAGATTTGCGAAGACATCTTCATCCCTGTAGACGTGAACATTGCGAACGTTGACATCACGTTTCCAACCCCTGCCGACGCTTACGACTTGCACGATTTCTTCACGGAGTATGTCAGCAATAAGGGAAACACTTCTGCTCATATTGGCAAGAATCCTAATAACATCAACACGACGTACACGCTAGGTGCAACCCTCTGCACCCCTACTGATAAATCCGCCGGAAAGTGGTCAACCATCTTCCATCTCTCCCACGGACCAGGCTTCGATAGACGGTTTTACGATCTATATACTAATGACCCAACTAATACCACGTATTCCTTTGTTAACGCGCTCAATGTGCAAGGCTACTCGACTCTTGCTCTGGACCTCTTGGGAGTAGGTGCCAGCGATACGCCTGATGGGATCACAGATGTTCAGTTCCCCGTATTCATAGAAATGGCGCATCAGATCAACCTTAAGCTCAAAGCTGGACAAATCGGAAGCAATGCAACGCAGTACCAGAACATTGTTCACGTTGGACATGCTTCAGGCTCCTCGTTAGGAAACGGGCTCATGATTCTGGTAATGTGTTGATTATTACTTGAAAGAGACGTCTAATCGCAAGCATTGTGCAGCACCCCGACGATCTTGCAGCTAGTATCTTCACTGGTTACTCACACAACGCGACTGCCGTTCGCACATTCTTTTCGAATTACAATCCTCAGATTCCGAGCGTATGTGCTTCATTGATCCATCTGTTCTTCATCCCGTTTCACCGTATTCTAACGATGGCTCCAGCAAGGTGGCGTAAGGATTCTCTTTGTTTTTGATATCACCAATTGCTCATGATTTTGTAAAGGCTGGACTGGACTCTAGTGTTTCCGGTGCGGACAACTCCTACATCGTCTTTGGAAATCAGTTCAACCTCCAGACTGCCTTCTTCGTTAGTAGTTTAGCTGCTTCTCCCCATCACCCAATGTTGATATTTGATTTGTGGGTAGAAAAGGCCTCAATATGAAAAGAGCGTGGTTAACGCGGTCTACGCTCGACGAGCCCCGTTCCCCATTGGTGGCCTCTTTACTGTAGGGACCACCATTGCAGCAGCGCCAAATTACACGGGCGCAGTCATGTTTGTCACTGGCCAGGTGAGCTTTTGCGCTCCTATGCAGAGACTACGCTAATAGAATACAACAGAACGACCTTCCCTTCTGTGGCGGTAAATGAGTTTCATGATCTCTGAAGCCGCCGCTCACGTTGCAACATCAGGTTTCTGTGGTTATGGTGATGAGTACGTCCTACGTATCGAACCTGGTCTATTCAAAGCTGCGAAGGACGTGACAACCTACTCTCCTGTTCTGACAGGCCATGGTGCCTTCTTCCACACCAACTTTGTCTCAGACGTTCTCCCCAACATTTGGAATTTCTTGTCTCGAAATGGTCTCTGAGGAGAAGGTGGTAGCGTTGGATAAACTGCTCAAGTAGGATTGTTCTATGTCTTTCACGGTGCCGCAGAGGTATCTGTCGTTTTATTACTTCGGTATTGGAATACAGCTGTGTAACTCGATACTAGTCCTGAAGGTACTACTGTCCGTTCTGTTCACCTATTTACATGAAGGTCTTCAAAATGTCACCATGGTATGACAAGGCTTACATCCTTCCGTACATAAGCGATCAAATCTCTCGAGCTATATGCCACTATTCTCGTCCGCTGAGGCAAATTCACCATGATCAAGTCCCGGTCTCGTGAGAGGGGGACGTGTATCTCTTCGAGTGCTGGCCAGTTAACTAGATGCCTCAACATCCGGACAGGAGAGTGACCAGTGTCGCCTTTTCTCAGCCCAAGGTATAACCGTACAATGGGAGTATCGATGAAACAATCGAAGAATTTTTGAACATGCTCCTTCCCATCAACACATGCTTCATGATTAGAGTACGGCACGAGGGACCTATCTAATTTGAGCTCCTTCAAATTCGGCATTCGCAGGCGAGGACACTCCTCAAGAAAGCTCGAGCAATCAACTACGCAATCTAAATGGATAGATTCCAGAGTTTCCGCCGAAGCTTTGATGATTTCGAGAACTTGGTACGACGAGGTGGGATATTCCGACTTCCTTGAAAGCTTAAAAGAACGCAGAGTTGTTGGCCATAGATGTAGCGTGTCCACAAACGGGTAGTTCATGTCATAGTCCATGGTAAACTCGAAGTGTTGGAGGTTTCGAAAATGTCGATGAGCAAACTGGAGAACAGAGTGGTCGAAAAGTCCAACTATGATCAGGTCCGTTAATTTCTCATAAATTTGAGTTGAAGAACTAGAAAGGTCCCATCGAATGTAATCGCAAATGGATCGATCCCAGTCGAGATATACTCTGTTGCGGGTTTGAAAGAGTATTTGCATCAGTTTGGAAAAGAAAAGTGGTATTCTGGCCGCACTAGTTTCCGCAGACAGCCCTGAAAATTTAAGGAAGATATCTCTCGTTCGTGGTGGTAAAAGCGTGAGGCAGGAAGCGAGATAATGAACGATTTTGGCAGTGAAAGCAGCTTCGTTGAGATGAATGAGTACACTTTGAATGTGTTTTCTGCGATCTGCGCGTAAGGATCCTCCTAAAGGCTCTAGATATCGTTTTGAGCCAGGAGTAAGGCCTTCATTAGGTGTAAACCGTAACATGTTGAAGATGTACGGAATTGCTTGTTCGCGAATGGTTGAGCAGGTCATAGAGAGGAAAAGAAGGGCTCTCAAATTCAGCCGACGCTCTGCAGCATCTTGTAAAAGTCGAGAGTAAAAGAGTTGCCGGATGACTAGAAGCCGAAGTTCAGCTGGCAGACCGTCAAAATTGGCCATTCTTCCAGAAGCTATGTTCATACCGACGAGCAGTCAGTCTCAGCGAACTGGAGATACTGCTGACCTACCTAGCAGACCACGACCGTCGTTTCCTGCATCTCTTTCCGTTCCATTTTTTGCAACAAGAGTAAAGCGACCCTTGTGTCCCTTCATCGACAAGGAATCGCCGTCCTCCTCGCGTCCTTGTCCTTGTTCTAATCGCCGGACGTGGCACAAAGCGACAAGCGCACGGATAACGACGCACAGACTCTCCATTGTTTCAATGCAAGCCCGAAAATGGTCTAATATGCTATCTTACAACCAGGGCTTGACCTCCTGGTGACCTGGAGAGGTCTCTGAACTCATGGAAGCTCGTTAAGTTTAAAAGGTTTCATCCGCAAGAATCTGGAAGCTGGAAAGACGCGACTCTTTGATGTTGTTTGGTTGGAAACGTCTCGAAACAACCCTCGATTTGGCAAAGTTATACAAAAATTGGGACAGATTTTCACTGTCCGGTTCTAGATTGCACTCAGTGGACCAGCTTAGAAAATATTTACACGCTTCATCCCGGGGAAGATCCTGAATCACAGGTTGCACCTTAGTTCGTATCGCCAGTATGGAAAGAGGGAAATATAAGAGACAGTTTCAATCCGAGCTTTCCTCCGGGTAGCTCGTGAGAGGTTGAAAGTAGGTTTGAAGGTTTTCTCAACCCGCCTAACGGAAACTTTCACTCCGTAATTATCGCAAGATGAGAATCATCTGTTAGGAGGTTAGACTCATACAGGTCTAGCATCCTTTGGGGCAGAAGGAAGAAGTCCACAACCCTGGTTGAGCAACGGATGAGGGACAGTTCCACTGGTGTGGAACTTGAAGCACAAACTTGACCCAATTATCCAAGTTGGTAGAAAAGAACAGCAGTGACGTGCGCTGTGATTGTATGAATCGCAATCTGACAGGATCGAGGATAAACAAACCAGCAAACAAACGTTACAACAACCGCGCAGTTTGGAAGTGACCAGCGTAACCAGGGAGTAAACGTCATGTTTGTGTCCCTTTGAACAAGCTGGAAATATGGAGTTCTTGTTGTCATAACGTTGTCCAAAGTCCAAAGATGGAAACAATTTCATACATTCTGAACCTCCATCAAATGGTCCGTCACGCAGTTGTGGAGTGTCGCGGTGGAGCAAAGATGTTTCAAGTTATGGGGGCAAGAAGAGGACCAACCAAATTCCCCTTCACATCGCAGCTCCTTAAGGATGGACTCACGCCGTTCCCATCTACCTTGGACGCACAACGAGTCCGTCCTCCTTGTTCCTCCCTTTCTTGCATCAAAGTCCAAAGCGCTGACTCCTCTCACTCCACAAGTTTAACCAAGCACGAGTGCATATGCAATTACGAAAATATTGATCGGTATAAGAGGTACTACACCGCATTCGATCAGCATTTCTTTTCTTCAGGTGTAGAAAGCCAAAGAGTGCCTACTTCGCATGAGCGTCCTAACAGCCCCAATAAGCTGTATAATCCTCAACTTAATGCCAGGGCCGGTGGGGTCACCATTCGGGTCATAAGAGAACTCTTGACGGTGTGCAGCAGGGTTGGAGGACCAGCCAACTGTTTCCCATCCATGAAGTACACCCATTGAGACTTTGTCGAAATACGCACTACGGGCCAAAAAGCGCTCTTCTGAGAGCACTGCGACGGCGTTAATGAGTAGGAGGATAACGTAGAAGAGGGAACCAATGGCTAATGACATCTTGCCTGCTCCCGAAATCGTTGAATTCGTCTTCTGGTTCCACGACTTCGCATTTGTCAACTCATGGTCACGTGATTGGTATTGCACGATCTTTATTCTCTATTCCTCTTCTTCTCTTCATAACGCTTTGAGTCTCGACACTGAGTTTGTTCGATAACTTGGCAGTCGCTAGCGCGCTATAGGTAGAAGAATTATGGCTGCTCTCCTCGCACTCGAGAACTACGCAAAGTCAAAGGATCCGCCAAAAGAGCTCGGGAAGGGTTGGTTCTTTCGCTTCTCCCTTCATTAGCAACCTTTCTAACGGCATTACATAGATTTGTATCTTGTGCACGACGAGAAGACGTCAGTTATCTTTTCTTTGGAGCAGCAACTGGATGGAGACAAATGACTTCGCATTGGGATTACAGGTTAACAATTTACGACTGTTATCCCAAAGCAAAATATCACTTTTTAATCATGCGTGCGCCATCTGTCTATTTTTTTTCATCTGAGCTTACATTTCTTCAGCTCGGTTACCATCTCCTTTCCCTGACGTCCCCGCTTCCTCTCTTTCATCTCTCCGCTCTCTCCTTTCCAGCGCTACCGTGCCCCGGTCCAAGGTCGTTGAAGTGCTGGAGTATTTGCGAGATAAGGCGGAAGATTTAAAGAAAATAATTGAGGAACGTATGGTGAAGGAGGAAGGGTTTAAGTGGGATATTCAGGTGGGATTTCATGCATCGGAGAGTATGAAGCATCTACATCTTGTATATCCTTTTCCTTCGCTCTTTCTCCTTGAAACATTTGCTCTTCTCTCACGTACTCAACTATCCCTTGGTTTCTGGTTGATAGCACGTCATATCTACGGACTTCCAAAGCGACCGTTTAAAGCACAAGAAACATTGGAACTCCTTCCACCCGGAGCTAGGTTCATGCTTTCCTTCCCCCTTTCCGTCCAGTAATTCTTATCTTTGGCTATGAAAAAATGAAAACAGGCTTCTTTCTCCACCTTTCAGACCTCCTCGAAAACCTTTCATATCCAGAATATACACTCAAAACCAAACTCACATACGAAATGAAACTAAAGGACCCGCTAATTTGCCATGTGGAGGGTTGTGAGAAAGAATTCAGCACCTTCCCAGCACTGAAGAAGCATGTGGCTGAAGAGTGGGAGAAGAGGAAAAAGGAGGGGCTGAAGGAGAAGAAGAGAGTGGAGAAGAGGAAGGCGGAGGAAGTGGATGAGGAAGAAAAAAGCGAGAATGAGAAGAAAGACAGGAAGAG
>MU271670.1:0-33455 GCA_021432655.1 Atractiella rhizophila
CAAAGTATATGTCCTTTGATCTCTTTCACACTAGGTTTAAACAACAATCCTTTCGTAAGCTAGGCACAAGACTTGACGTCGTTGGTCGTCGATAACAGCGCTCCCACCACTACATTACGTGTAATGGTTAATGTTGAATAATTAATGATAAACACATTAAATTATAAGCTAATGGCTCTGCCATTACTCACCTTATCTGAGTAATGACATTCACATTAGCTGAACCAAGCAATTAATGGTGTTAGGGCTTATAATGCCTAAAATGCTCCACACTTCAAGTTTTCTTGTCTGATTTGTGCAATATTACTAAAATTCTCAGATCCACAAGCACAATGGCCTCCACCTTGAGTCAGAGCTCCAGCTGGATCCGGATTCAGCGGCTTAAGCCGAACTCGGAGGAGTACCTACCCTCGGCCAGTTTTAAGTCACATGATTGAGCTAGGTCCCCTACGACTTTGGAATGCGGACCAAAGTCAGCAGCTGTCATATCAGACGAAGCACTGATGGGCTCACCTTCTGCCCCAACAACACCCATTTTGCAGTGCTAACATGCATCAAAACACCAACCAACAGCCTGTTCTAACCCATTGTCCAACTCTATCCACTTTTGTCGGTTATGCAGCCCGAGAGACACAACTTGTCATAAATGTGGAGGTTTCATGTTCCCAACGCTTTGGGGTATAAGTAAGCTTCTTCCTTTCCTTTCAGATTTGCTTCAAGCAACCACAAGAACTAATATGAATACTCACAGCTCCAAGTCCGCTTCTATTCCCTCAAGGAAATCAATGCGAACTGCAAGCAGCCCTGCAAGACTCAGTGACTTCGATCTATCTACTGATGACATTGATCCAGCTGTTGTCTCTGCCAATCTGCAATCTATGAGGAGGACCTCTGCTCTCCACAAGCGAAACCTTACAGAACATTCAGGTTCTGGAGATGAAGAAGAGAGTGAGAGCTTCTACCATGACAGCTCTGAAACAGAGATTGTGAGTGACAATGAACGGGTACCCTTAGGATCTGATTGCGAGGTTGTGAAGGTATGCTTTTCTCTCATGAGCACAGGTTAGATTTTGATGCATGAATGGATGGGCAACAGACCCGTAAACCCTTACCCAAGACAGGAAAAATGGTTAGTTCTTACTTCATCATTCATATTCAGACTTATGCTTCTTTGTGGAAGCGTGTTGCCGCATCAACAGCTAATGAAAGTTATTCTGAAACTGACTTGCAACCAGTGGCCAAGAAGGTAGGTCGCTGACTTGCATGATATCAACATAGAATGACCAAGATATGTAGAGGCGATCCAATCCAGGGCTCCATACACGATTCGGGAAGAAGACGCCCAAGGAGAGGATACGAAGAGAGCCAAAATGTCGCTCTAAGAAGACCATTTTGTAGATGCAAGCGGAGCTGGAAGCTATGGGACCAGATACGGAGGAGAGTGATGAGGAAAGAAAAAGGAAGCACGTTCGTAAGAATAGCTCCCGAGGGGAGGGTAATCCTGCTATTTTCAACTGCTATAAGGTGCACTGTTCCTACTTTTTGATTGCCAACCTCATTGGAAAGTATAGCATGATCCATCTACACCAGCCTATCCATACGGAACTAAGGACAATAGATGCAAGTATATATGTCTACTTTGTGGGTAAGCTTCTTTTTCTGAGTTTGAGTAATGCAGTTCTCTTATACAGAATTATAGTGCGGAGCGGAACATCTTTGGAAAGAATTACTCCAACATGAACACCCACCTGCATGATTGTACCCAACGTCACCTTGCCACTTCGAAAGGAATCACACTGTCACCTCAACCAGCCAAGGTCATTGCACGACAAAGTTTGGGTCAGCCAGAGGATCGATCCAGTTTCGCCTCCTTCAAGGTCCCGACAGCTATGGAGCTCGATGAGGTTTTCCGAAAGTCGGTGGAATAGATAGTGCGATATGACCATGCAGTGAGCATCGTCGAGGAGTAAGGATTGAAGGATGTAGTTGAGCTGTTGAGGCATGGGGCAACACTCTATGGAGCAACGACGGCAAGCAAGTGGGCAGGAAGATTGTATGATGCACTGCAGCTTGTTGTGCAGAGCGAACTTGATGTCTGTCATTCAATATTCTTACATCCCATCCATCTAACGTCAGGAATAGGCACATACCAGTATGGTTCATATTGAACATGACGGCTGGACAAGCTTTGGCACCCTCCATCACATTCTTGCTGTTATTGGACACTATGTTGACAATAACTGGGTGAAGCAAGAGCGGGTTCTTCGAAGTTCAATCCTAGAAGGATTATCTACTGCACCGATCCTCTCCCGCAAACTCTCAAAGGTAATTGTGGACAAGAATTTGGTTCAGAAATTTGGTAGGCTCTCTTCTCACAGCCTATTGGAACTAATATTTGGTACAGGAAACATAGGATCAGACCATGCCTCGAATGGACTAGCCGCCCTTCCCTACCTTGAAGCCGACCTCCTCTCTCATGGCCGCTTGTGGCAGGCTCAAGATTCTCATGCTGGGTGTGCTCTTCATGCCGTCAACCTTACGGCAAAGGCAACCCTTCATGCTATAGGAGTGGGACCACCTCCTGATATGAGCATGGAGTCCAACACTCTCCTACGACCAGATGTGACAGAGTCGAGTGAAGTGGAGTTTGAGGATGATGACGATGAATCTGTGTGCAGTTTGGATGTGGAGAGGGATGCAGCAGATGGGGTGGACACAAGAGCTCGTATTGCAGCTGCTACACAAGGACTTGTGCCTGACCGAGCTGATAACTCTCCACGAGACAAGGTAGCAATTCTTTTCCCTCATAGCTATCGCACTAGTCGCTTATGTTGAGCGTAGGCTGCACTTCTTTGTCTTATGGTTCGAGCTTCCGGTGAACGCCTGCGTGCCTTCAAAAAGCTATCAAGAGAACTCTACCCAATCGGTCATACACAACGCAATCTACTCCCTCTTAAGGCAAATGGAACTCGATGGAATTCAGAACACAATGTATTAGCAAGAGCTTATCCTATCCGGCACGTAGGTATTCACTCTTCATTGCTACCATTCTTAATCCTGCTTCTTTTGTCAATTATAGGCGCTGCAGAAGTTCTGTGTGAAGTACTACATGACATTTGGTGCCTACGCTTTGAGCAAACCTGAGTGGAAGCAGGTGGATCTTATTGCAGATGTTAAAGGTGTGGCTATTGTCTTAATATGATGGCTTTGTTTAACTGGTGCCATTTCTAGCCTTTCAAGGCTGTAACAATGCTTCTCCAGTCCTCCGAATCACATCTTGGCAAAGTCTTACCAACATTGTATCGCCTTCGGAAATCTTTGATAAAGATTATGGAAGATCCTATGAAGGCCAGTGTAAAGCATGCGGTCCTGGCCGGAATTGAGAAGCTTGATGCTTACTACAACCAAATGAAAACCAAGAAGTGCTATGTTCTCGCAACTGGTTTGTTTTTCCTTGCTTAGAACCTAATTTATTTGATGACGACACCATAGCTCTTTCACCAAAGTATCCCCTTAAGTTCTTTAATAAGCTTGGAGCCGATGTTTATAATGTAGTGGAAGCAAAGGTTAAGCAAGAATACATGAGGATATTCAATTCCTCTGTTGTGCCGTCTACTTCAACTACTATAAACATCACTACAGGAGTCGTCAGTTCTACCACCATTGCAGCTTTGGAGGACCTGTCAGATTGTGACCATGAGAGAGGAAGTGCAGGTTTGCATGAATATGACAAGTTTAACTTAACAGCACAGCTTGGGGAAGGGCAAACAGACTTGAACTACTGGAAGGTGAGTCAGCGTAGTTTATTGGCAAGTTGAACATAGGGCTTACTTTACTTGAGATCTAGCTCAATGAATTGGTCTATCCAACATGTGGTGACATGGCACGAAACTACCTGGCCACACTGGCATCCAATGCTGGTGTTGAAAGACTTTTTTCATGGGCAAAATGGATTAATACTGATAAAAGGGCATCTATGAGTGTGAAGAAGCTGGCTGAGCTAATGACAGCAAAGGCATGGATTATACAAGGAGTTAAAGTACCGAAGGGGTGGTAATTCAGGTCTTTACTATACTTCACTTTGTTCTATAGCATTTTAATCCTTATATTCCTTATAATCTAATGACATTTAAATTACTCAGCTCTTGTGAATTTTCTTGCTCTGAGCATTAAAATTACAATGGCTGTTTTCATATTACAAATGATTAACATTACGGACCTTACCCTTATAATGTAAGGGTGGGAGCGCTGACACTGGCAAACATATTTCAGTGAGCCAATCTGGATATCTCACTCTACTGGCAGGTTGTTAGGGCTGACACTATGTGCGGTCGCCGACGGGCCATGCATCTGTAGTGGAGATAAATCTAAGTGCATGATATGACATGAAGACTAACCTGTAGTGGGGATAAGCCTAAGAGAATACTCTGAGGTCACCTCCACTACTCTTCGCTCTATATATACAAGCAGAATAACACTGCCACAGAGTGCAGAGGAGAGCAGATGAAACATGTAAGAGAACTAAAAGGGGGAAGTGACAGTGGGATTACACGGAGTTAATAGGAGGAGAATAGATACAAATGGGCTAAGTGGTGATGCACTGCGTAGAGTGGTGACAGGAGACGCAGAGTGGCGAACAGGTGCCGATTTGCATAAGATGCAAACCTGACATAGGTCTTTGATATACAAGTTGTCATATCTTCCAGAACCTTCTGAATACTCTAGGATCACCTCCACTACTCTCCAATCTATATATATATAGGGAATAACACTGCCATAAAGTGTAGAGAAGAGTATACGAAACATGTAAGAGAAACAAAAAAGGAAAGCAACAATGAGATTATGTGGGGTTGATAAGAGGAGCATAGATATAATGGGACTAAGTGGTGATGGGAGTGCAATAGGGGACTGGGCACTGACTCACACAGAACGCAAACAGGTGACCGGGCGATACAAATTAGGGAATGGGCACCGATTTGCATGGAAAGCAAACCTGACAGTCAATTCTGCTGAGGGACTGAAGCCATTGTTATTAGAAGGCTTTACTAAGAGGCTAAGGCCAGTATAAAGGTGGCATGTTTCAAGTCAGATCAGTGGCTGAACAAGCATGGATTTTAGGTGAATTGCAAACACTACTTCCATAGACCATGGACACTTTGGTTCGGTGGACTATAGCAAGGAGTAGACGAGAAATGTGAGGTATAAGACAGAGGTTGTTATTGTTCCAGTCAACTTAATGAGTTACAGAAGGTCGTGAAGAAGATTATGGGCACATTACTAATGTTCAGCACATTCAGACAACATCACACTCAGCCATGCATGCTTTAATCCCCTCTGCTCAGCGTACTAGTACCCACAATTGAACCCCTTACCTGAGCCACTTCTCTTGGATGATGCAATCAATGTACATCAGCTATTAATCTGCAGCAATCTTCTTCACCTCCTTTGTCACCCACTTCCATGTAGATTAACTTTGCGTCCTCAAATGCTGCCAGAGCGCCCTCATTCCATCCACATTGAAGACTGATCTCTCCTATACTGAAGAAACAGTTGGCTTGACCCAGTCGATCTCCCACTTCTATATAGATTATCTTGGCCTCCTCAAATGCCTTCAGAGCATCCTCATTCTGCCCACGTCGAAAATCCATCTTCCCAATGTTACAAATGCATTTGGCTTGACCCTCTCGAGATCCTACTTCTGTATAGAGTACCTTTGCGTCCAAAAATGCTTTCAAAGCGTCTTCATTCCGCCCACATTGAAAATCAACCTCTCCAATGTTGTTAATACAGCACGCTTCACCTCCGTGGTCGCCGACCTCTATACTGAGTACTCTCGCCTCCTTGAATGCCACCAAAGCATCCTCATTCCGCCCACATCGAAAGTAAATCTCCCCAATGTTATTGACACAGTGACCTTCAGCCTGTCGATCTCCCACTTTCATATAGAGCCCCTTTGCCTCTGTGAATGCCTTCAACGCATCCTCATTCCGCCCACATTGAAAATCAATTCGCCCAACACAGCAGATACAGTTGGCTTGACCCAGTTGATCTCCCACCTCCATGTAGAGTATGTTCGCCTCCTCGAATGCCTTCAGAGCATCCTTGTTCTGCCCACATCGAAAATCGATCCGCCCAATGCCACAGATGCAATTGGCTTGACCCTCTCGAGATCCCACTTCCACATAAAATACCTTGGCTGCCTTGAACGCGTTCAGTGCCTCCTCATTGCACCCACATTGAAAATCAATCTCCCCAATGCTGTAGATGCAGTTGGCTTGACCATGTCG
This sequence comes from Atractiella rhizophila, assembly GCA_021432655.1. Classification (NCBI taxonomy): domain Eukaryota; kingdom Fungi; phylum Basidiomycota; class Atractiellomycetes; order Atractiellales; family Hoehnelomycetaceae; genus Atractiella; species Atractiella rhizophila. Next base: position 6,288 of record MU271670.1, read on the forward strand.
AGATCCAGCTTCTGTATAGAGCACCTTTGCCTGCTTGAATGCCCTCAGTGCCTCCTCCTTCTGCCCACATCGAAAATCGATTTCCCCAATGCTGAAAAAGCAGCAGGCTTGACCATGGCGAGATCCCAGTTCCATATAGAGCCCCTTTGCCTCCTCAAATGACTTCAGTGCCTCCTCATTCCGCCCACATCGAAAATGGATCTCCCCTATGCTGAAGGAACTGTTGGCCTGACCCAGTTGATCTCCCACTTCTATATAGATTACCTTTGCCTCCTCAAATGCCTTCAGAGCATCCTCGATATGCCCACATCAAAAATCAACCCGCCCAATGTTGTTGACACAGTTGGCTTGACCCTCTCGAGATCCCACTTTCACATATAATACCTTAGCCTCCTCGAATGCCTTCAGTGCCTCCTCATTCCGCCCACATTGAAAATCAATCTCTCCAATGCTGTAAACGCAGTTGGCTTGACCCTCTCGAGATCCCACTTCCATATAGAGTACCTTTGCCTCCTTGAATGCCTTCAGAGCATTCTCATTCTTGCCTTCAGCCCGAAAACAAAAGCCAAGAACCATTGTCAGCAAACGCTTTTGGGCCAACCATTTGGACTGTCTGTAGGTCAGAAAAAGTGACATTAGTCCCAACCATTTGGACTGTCTGTCACCAGGAGAAGACGGTATTCCCAGCCTCATATCTACGACATGCATTGCCTGTTGGAAGAGTGAAGGTGAGAGCCGATGTTTCAGGCGTAGGAAGTCAAATATGTTCTCTAAATGCTGAAGAATTGGTAGAGGGTCCGGTAGGTTCAACATGCTTGTGAGAAGGACATGTTCAAGATTTGGATATTGTTCGCGGAAGAGAAACAGTGCATTCTGTTCCTTGTCGATTTCAAACTGTGTTATATTTTTCTCGGCTTTCCCCATGAGATACTTCACCAGAGGCAGGAGTGACAAAGGCACAGTCATCGAAAATGGTGGTTTGGAACGAGAGACAAGGTGGTTGAGGTATTCACGGATAGGAGTAAGCATGCGCAGGTTGCGTTCCAGATCATCGGCAAGCCCAATCTTTGAAATCACAGAGATGACTTTGAAGACACTTTTAGATGTATACGAGCTTGAAATGAGTGTTGCCAAATCATGGTGGGATAGACCATCCGGCACCCATGAAAGTAGTGCAAGTGCAAAGACAGCACGCTTCCCTTCATTTTTGAGGGCAGGAGAATCGAGGGAAAATGATATCGAGGTTTTAAGCGTGATGGCATCTGGGCTGTCTTCGTCCCAGAAAACCTTTGTCTTTTTCTGCTTCCACTCAGCTACTAATTCTTTGATTGTCATAGTTGAATCCTCATGGGCACGCAGAGCGAATAGCTTGATAGACAGGGCGTGGAAGTCTAGCTGCTCTACTAGCTGTTGGACCAGTGGGAGCGAGAACCCATCCTCTCTCTGAAATGTGTTTTCGAACAGTGCAAGCGCACCGTCTCTCGGCAAACCACCAACTGAGATCTTGACAAACTTTACAGGCCGTTTCCCCTTCACTTCCAGAGATTTCACATCCAAACTTTCCACTTGGTCTCCGCGGTGGGCCACGACAAGTACTGACCCCTCTGAGTTGTTTGAAAGAAGGGCCCGAAAAAAGTTTTGTTTATTGTCGCTGTCAGCACGCAGCGGAGTTTCAAAATTGTCTAAAACAAGAAGGCATTTTCGACCCCTGAAGTAGTCGGCCAAGGCCTTAAGTGAGGGTTCGCTGGATTGGGGCAGTGCGAAGACATCGTTGCGGATGTGGTCCGAAAGCTTGGCAAATGTATCAAAGTTGTCACAGCGAACCCAGTAGCGGAGATCTTCTCCAGTCCCTCGTGTCAAATCTGTGAAGAAACGCTTGACCTCTTCCAAGTGCACTGTGTCGAGTGCAACGGTGGTTTTGCCGTTTCCAGCTCCACCAACAATCGCAACGTGGCGCCCATCAAGTATAGCTTCTCTAGCACGTTGGATCTCATCCTCGCGGGCAAAGCAAGAACCTGGAGGCGGTAATGGCAACCGTCGACGAACTGCAATCCGTTCACTGCAGACTAAAGAGCATCAACATGGTATCTGCACAAAGGTAACATACCCTGCACAAGAAACTCAGCGGCATTGCGCGCTTCGAAACCCATTACTTCCATATAAGCCCTCGTACGGCCCACGACGTCCTCCGTTCGCTCCCACTCCTCCCACTTGATGTCGCCCATAGTGTAGACCGAAAAGCGGTGATAGCGATGTCCCAGACCTCCATGCTGCATCCTCATCTTCAACTGATCTGCGATGTGGGAACAATCGTGTACAATCGCCTTCACAGCGACTTCAATCTCGCTTTCAGTCTGGCCCCATTTGACAGCCGGAGCGATCCCTGACCCCAGAGAGACGAGACAGGCGATTTGGCTGCCTTCTCCCCAAATTCGCTGTGACTCTTCAATTGCTGTTATCGCTGGGTTATTGTTCCCTATGGCAACATATTTCGTTTTGTCGATGACAATAGGAGGAAAGAATCCAGGAGCAGAAGAAGTCGCTCTTGCGGCTTCCCACACCGTGCACAAAGCAGCAGAACGACCTGCAGCAGGGACGTGGTACGTGCGCATCTCTGTTGAAACAACTGCATCGGACTCGTACCTTGAGAGGACGAAAGTCCTGCACCTATCTTTGATTGGCTCGTCGTTCATTGGAATTTGAGAGGCCGACGCAGACGATGGAGCATGTCGCGCAATGATCTCGTGGAAGACGGTTTCGAGCCTCTCCGCAGAGTACACGGAGGCTTCTGTTGAAAGACGAGCTTTTTCGGGAAAGACACTCTGCACGATTTGTTCGTATGCGCTAATAGATTCACGAACTGTCATTCCCAACCGTCCAAGCATCAGCGCGATCCACCCTCCAGTAGAAGTGCCACAGATGAGATCGAAAACATCGCACGGCCGGACTTCCTCTCCTTCGGGAACTCCGAGGAGGTTTCCGACCTGGAGCATGACGACTTCGAGCATGTAAAGGGTGGAGAAGGTACAGATGCCCCCGTTGTCGACGGCGAGGATTCGGACACCTTTTTCGTTTGCCATCTTGACATTCTCTGGGACTTTGAAAACTTTAACAGTTTGAGCGGGGGAGGAGACGTGAGATAGAAAAGCTGATGGAGTAGGTCCGGAAGTAAGGGGCGGCGTTGCGGTACCCGATAAGAAGCGAAATATCGGCTGAAATATTGTCTTTTTGACGTTGAGGAAGGGACTTGGTTGAGAATTTTGCCGCATCACAGAGTGGTTCCGACCTGCGTCGCGTTCCCCCAATGGCGTTTCTTGCGATTTGAGAATGAATGACTTGTCGTCGTCAGATACGTCCATGGGTTCTTCATGATCGTGATCGTTGGAAAAGGCAGAAGTATCCATCGTCTTGATAAAGTATCAAAGGTGATGAAGATTACTGCGTTTGAACGCGAGGAACACTAAAGAAATATAAGCAACAATTCTAGTTGCGAGGAGCAGCAAAAAATAAACGGAACAGTACTTGAAATCGTGCTGATAGATGGTGAAGAGAGAAGAACAGACCAGGAATACTTCTCCAGATTCGATGGTGAACCTGGCGAGGTTCCAAGAGGACTGAACCGATCCCAAACATCCGTACGTACGAATGCACAGATGATCATGATGAGATCACTGAGAGGATAAGTGAAGCTGAGGGCAAGTGATATGCGAATCACAAGGACAAAAACTAGGAATATCAAGGATGGTGCACTACAGATCTTCCAGTGTTGAGTGAAGAACTGCTCTCCTAAGGACGTCAAACGGGTCCTCCGAAGCAATCATAAGAACATGCAAAGATGCATAATTTGAAACTTGAACGACGAAGAAACAGATAGAACGTGAAACCAGCGTAAGACCCTTCTCCCACGCCTCCTTCTAAGCAGCCATACCATTAGCCTCAGCTAGTCTCAAGCATCATGACAGGCTTCTACATTTGATACTCATAAGGACTTTCCCCAAATCGCAACTTACACGCAATTCAAAATCTAGTGCCTTAACAGCTGAATATCTTGTTTTCTCTGAAAGCTGTCGAAGCGAGCGACGTTGTCGATTGTTGGGATAGACTGACCCACAGCCTGTTCAACTGTCACGTGTTCCTTATTCTGGAATCGTCCGGACAGGTGGACGGATATGGTTAAGGTCAAGAGAAAGCTCATGAGCTCAGCGTGATCTGCCCGTGGCAGAAGGTTATATGCCTTGTTCAAAACAACGATCAACATCCCAACCACCTTCTCCTTCGCCGACCTTCACCAAATCAGCACCATCTTGCGCTCATACCAACAGTTATCTGCTTTCCAGGCAGGAAGACGACGCTCTTTCACTCGTAACAGTTTTTATAAGCGTTATTTATCGTATCCCGTATCATTTCGGTGACTTAATTCGAGAACCTTCAACAAACGCAAAGTGACTTTTGTTTGGAATATTCGGGGAAGGTAGCAATCAACAATAAGGTCCGTTTCTTTGTTGCTCCTATTGCCCAGCAAGGGATTGGGGTGTTGATCTTTGCTATTTTTTATACTTGCCCGCCCTTTCCCACGACGCCAGTTCGAAGTTCGAGGCTCGTAGCTTGACGGAAAAGATGTCCTCTCCACTGGCTGCCTACCGTTTCCCGCCCCCGTCGCCCACCGTATCCTCTCCAACATCCTATCGCTTCCCACCAATCCCAAACAATCCTTCCTCTCGATCCTCTTCTTCGCCCTCCAAGCGAAATTCATCCTCCCCTCCTCCTGCTTTTACACCGCCCGCCAAACGCAACAGACTTTCCTTCGAGCGGCACCCCTCATTTAGACGGCGCGGGTCTCTCCCTTTACCTCAATTAATCAACTCGGTACCTAATGGATCTGCTGGTGACATGGAAAATGGCCCAGCGTTCCTTAACGAAGCGAGGAGAGGGAGTCTCCCCGACATCTATGCGAATGTAGGGGCTGGGTGGGCCACGCATGCATGGGGCTCCAACGGACAGGGAAGCTCCAAGGGGGTTGCAGAAGAAGAGCCGGAGGAAGAGGAAGAGTATATGTCCGTTTCTGAAGGCGCTTCGGAATATGGGACTGTGAATGAGTCGTTCGAGAATTCGAAGATGGAAGTGGAAGTAGAAGAGACCCATGAACCGCCCATCATCGTCAATCCTCCGTCTCCTGACGCTCGCGCTTCCTTTCCGACATCGCAGGCAACCGCTGTCAGAACGACTGAACCGCAGACTCCTCCGCAGAGTCCTCCACCCAATGGATTGGGATTCAAAGGCTTCAACCTTCACTCTCTCTCCATAGCTTCCTCTCCTTCCGCACCGTTAAGTTCCCAACCACGACGCTTAAGCGTAGACCTGAAGTCGCCCTTGGCCTCGTCTAGTGAGAGGCGGAGAAGTGTGGATCTCCGAATGGGAACGGGAGTGGGAATGGAAGGTGGAGGGACGAGCGGTTGCATGACTGGTTTTGGAATGGCAATGCAAATGGCCGAGGGGATGTCTAGAAAGGAAGAGGAGTATGTTTTCCAATCCCTCGTCTTTGCAAATGGCTAATCCTGTGGCAGATGGGGGAGGAACGTTCATTCCGTCCTCAAGCATTGCATCTCGCTTTGTTCCCTGAACGAATCCCCTATCCATGCTCACTCGCACGCACATACGCACTCTCATCCTTCCATCATCGCCGCCTCACTCAACGTTCCTTTACTCTCTCCCACCTCGACCACTTCCTTTCCTCATTCGCCTGCTGGATCAACGGTCCCTTCCTCCTCGCACTCGGAAGATAGTCTTTCCACGGACGGTTCGAATCAGAGCAGAAGCAGTTCCATCTCCTCTCAAGGTGCGGCATTCGTGACTACGGCCATCGATGGATCACACGGTGCAGAGCGTGGGAGAGGGGAAGTGAGAAGGGAGGATTTGCTACTCATGTTGCAAACCTGGGAATTCAGCTCCCTAATCCTCGAAGAGCATACCCTCCTAGCGGCAGCTAGGATTGTATTTGGCGCTGTCTTGAATTTGGAGGGAATGGAAGAGACATTGCGGCCACACTCTATTGGCGCAGGCGAAGAAGAGGAGGACTGGAAAAAATCGCTCGAGGGTCAGATCGCTCTTTTCCTTGCCTCTCTTGCTGGCGCCTACCACTCCAGAAATGGATACCACAACTTCTCTCACGCTGTTGACGTCCTCCAAACCGTCTATTGGATGCTGGAGAGAATGGGCCTCGTGCCGCCACTTTGGAATGAAAGGAAGGTGTGGAAGAGAAAGAGCAGCGTCAAGAAGAGCGTGGTAGCGAAGCTGTTGGGACCAGCAGAGTGCTTCGCTTTATTGATTGCGGCGGTGGGTCATGATGTAGGACATCCAGGACTCAGCAACGCATTTATGGTGCGTCTTTCGCAGTCTGCTTCCTTCCACTCATTATTTACCCAATTTGCCGCGCAGATTAATGGACGAGCACCGTTGGCACAAGTGTACTCGGAAAAGTCGGTTTTGGAAAATTTTCATACCGTCACTCTCCTCCACATGCTCAAGCGGTTCAACCTGGGCTACCTCCTCGACGCGTCGTCTTCCTCAACAACCTTCAAGAAGACTCTCATGTCATCCGTATTAGCGACTGATATGGCAAAACATTTTGGATTTGTGGAGCGCTTGGGACAAGTTGAGGAAAGAGGCGGATGGAGGGATGCAGAGGAGGACAGGTTGCTTTTGTGTTCGACGCTGATGAAATGCGCCGATATATCCAATCCTGTGGGTAGTAATCACTTGCTTAGCTTGCTTAGCTTATGATGCCTTTCCAGACGCGCCCACACGAAATCTCGAAGCTCTGGTCAACAGCGTTGTTTAAAGAATGGGCCGTCCAGAGCGAGTTCGAGTCTGAGTACTCGCTACCATTGACATTACCAAGGCTGGAGAGGGAGAGCGGCGAGGTTATTGGACCCAATGGCATTGAAGGAGAGATGGACGGCAAGAGTCGACTTCAACAAGCCAAGGGGCAACTTGGGTTTATCAACCTCTTTTGCAAACCCTTGTTTGAAAATATGGGAAAGGTCATCGAAGGTCAGTGCCTGCACCCGTCCCACGGCAAAGATTGAAGTTGCGTGAACGATGCAGAATTCGAGGAGTTGGTAGAAAGGCTTCAGGAAGGAATCGTGGCATGGGAATCCATCGCTAGTGGCGGTAAAACAGCTTCCCTAAAGTCTCATTCAACACCACGGCCGCAAAGACATTCCCCACCACTCGACGCCACACCGCGCCTCATCCAGCGCTCTGCCTCCAGTTCTCCTCCACCGTTCATCCCTCCTCTGCGCACGATTCCCTCCGCCCTTAAGACAACCATTATTCCTTCAGTCGCTGCAACAGTCGCCCCATTCTCTCCCTCTTTCCCACTGTTGGTCTCGCACACCGCACCCGAGGACCTGCTTCCGCCGAGCATGAACGTTGCACCTTCATGTGGTGGACGCTGTGGGGCATTTACTGCTAAGTGCTTCGAGTGCGTGCAGGCTGAGAAGGGAGATACGGCGAAGAGAGCGGGGGGTTGGGAGATTGAAACTGAAGAAGAGAGGAGAGAGTGGCCACCATATCCTTTCAGGCCAGCGAAGAAGAGATCTAGCAATACCTCTCTCTCAAGCTGAGACTGTGGTAGAGTTGCTGCTGGGGGTGGAAGTGGTTTGTTTGAACTACCGTGTATGTCGTTCTTCCTTCGATGTTTCCCTTGGGTATGAATCTTAGCAATTTGTTATGTTGTGACAATCCAAGCTTTAGCCTTTTCGTCCGTCCGTATTCAGTGGTAATAGAGGATGTTTATGTCCTTCATCATCACATCTCATCTGGTACCTGTTCAAGTTTTCCTCCATGGGTTTACTTTTCTTCTCGCGTCAACGTCAACTACGAAGTACGGCAACATGTTACCCTGTCTTCCCTATTTCATGTTGAAAAAACAAACAAGAATAACTAAGTGTGTCCGTTTTGTTCAGCCTCGTTCTGATTCCGATTTCCGGGCTTCTTATGCTTTTAAAGTGTGTAGATTGACCAACAATGTGTGAATTGAACTAGTCTGTTCTACATGATATTTGCGATTTAAGTGAGAAGGGAGGATTATTCGTAAAACAACTTCTTACTCTTGTTGTAAGTCTCCATGACAAGTTCAGTTTACGATCCACGGTCGTCTCAGACTCTGAAAACGGAGGCGCTTTCCTTCATACCTTCATACGTCTATCAGACGACCCGTTCCCACCCCCACAGCTTCCTCCTCGTGAATTTCAGCTTCAATGTCACTTCCATACGCAACCAACCCATCCTCTGCCTCCTGCAGCCTCGATGAGACCTGTTCCATCAACCCCAACGCTCGATCTGCTTCGCTTCCTTCTATCATTTGCCCAACTTCTTTCACTTCCGCCCTCAAAATAACCCATTCACCTTGCCGTTCTTTCTTTTCTACTTCCACTGTTGCAACAACAAGGACGGTGGGAAACTCCACCATCATCTTACCCTTCAGGGCTACGAGCCAACAATCCGTGGGGGACAGAATATGGAACGTAGGTTTTGGTAGTTCTTTGTTCTCCGAAAATGATGGACGTGGTGACAGATCAGGTATTGAGTGATTTGTAGGGACGAACGCGGGGAGTTGAGCAGCAGGAGGGTTGACCTGAAGATTAGCAGGAGGGTTGACATGAAGATTAGGCACAGCAGGCCTAGCGGCGTGGAACTGTCGATGGTGAAATGGATATGATAATTCGTGCCCGGGTGGAAGTAGCGGTTGCATGAAAGGCTCCAGCGGGAGAGGTTGGATTGCATTTTGGGTAACAGACGGAATCTGCGGCTGCAACTGAGGAGGTTGGAAATTATGGGATGGAGCCGCAGTTCCCCAGACCCGGATGCTCATATTTTGATTCGGATAGGATTTCGTGCGTTGTCCTTCAGGCTGCCATTGAGATTGCTCCTGATCTTCTTTCGTTGCTGGTGCAAGGAGATCCGAATTCTCACGTTTTCTTTTCTTCCCTGTCACTTCGTCACTGCCATCGTCGTCTTGAGTGAGTAACAGACTCGGAACGGCAAGGAGGAAACATCTCTCTCCTTCCTTGATATTTTCTGATACTCTCGGCCCTGGATCATTGATAAGAGATGCGACCGACGGATCAGCAAAAGCGCGGGAGAAGGATGCGCTGACTGTCTCGTCTGCGGGTACTAATGGTGTGATTTTGACGCTATTTTGTGGAGTGGAAGAAGCGTTCTCGGAATCGGGGGTTGAAGTGATGTTCCATTCGACCGTGAGGAAAATCTGCTTTCGTCTGTGTAAGTCAACAAAGAAAGTCAGCACGCCACGACTATCATGGAAAGAAGTCAAAGCGCACTTATCATCCCATTTGCCCGTGTTCAGCTCTCTCCGCTCCATGCCGACGGGCATTCGCCTCACAATCCATCCGTGCCTCCGAATTCTTCTCTCCCACTCAATCTGTTTCTTACTCGCCCGCTTCTTTGTCAAAGACGGGTCACGTTTCACGTCTCCCAAAACCCTCCCAACCTCCTCCAAATATCTCAAATCATTGCCCATCTCCATATATCCATACTGCTTCAGGGGAACGTATTCCGCCACATCTCTGAGCCCATTGCATCCTTGCACGCGAGAGTTCAAAATTGATTTGTGAGCCCGGACGCACGCAGCGCTGCAGGTTCGAAGAGAACAGCGAGGACAGGTATATTTGGATGGGCCGGATTGGCAGATCTGACATAGGACGGGATGCACCATTGTTGGGTAGTAGTAACCAACAAGACCTAAGGGGCCGCTCATTAAGGCAGGAGCACCACCAACACAGACATGGAGCTGGGCCTGTTTTATGCCGTTGTTGGAAAGGACTTCTATAACCCTCCAGCATACATTAAGACGTCAACCCAATTTCCACTTGTATCCGAACTCATAGCTCAGCTTCAAAGCGCCACCCGAATGGCATCACTCACCCTCCCAACAGCGAGTGAAGGGGCTTGTCGACTCAGGCTTTGGAAAGTCGACGCCACTCCCACGAGCAAACCACTTTCGGTACAAAAATCGCATCTAGACTACACGGAATCGGTTCTCCGATCGCTCACGTTTCCCTGGAGCCTTCCTGAGAGCGATCATCATGCTGCTCCCCCCGAAGACCCTCATTTGGTATTGGAGTTTCTTGCTCCAGGTGATCCCCTCAGCGTTTATTGGACAACTCAACCGGATGTGTCTCGCCTGCACATTATTGCAGAAATTCTGCCGTGTCTCCCTTCCGATTGTGTGTCAGTCTCATCTCCAGCACTTTGCTTTTCTGACTAAATTGTCAGCGTCGGCATCGCAGCTCAAACCTCACAACCTCACGAAAATACAACGACTGGCGCGCTTCCAAGTTGAAAAGCAGCGATCGTTTTCTCCATCCCTGATTTCGATGAATAACATCCGCGACGTTACTCTGAGGTCTCCATCCGTGCTCACCGACGTGAAGGATGAACTAGAGAAAATTTTCATCGTGCCCCGTGGAACAGGAGCAACCTTGGTGCATACGCTGGCGTGGCAAATGCTTTTGTGTCCGAATTTGGTGCTGGTCAAGCTACTTCAGACCGGCTGGTGACAAGGGCAGAACTTGTCCACTATTCTACGGCCGTAGAATATTGTGGCGTTCGACTCGAGCGCTATCATGAGGCTACGCAGGCATATTTTAACATGACATACATTCATGGATCCCGTCGCGATCGAGCTAAGTTCACGATTGGGTATCCCCTTGAGGTCCAATTTTTTAGCGTAAGCTCACCTTGCGACACCGGTTTCGAGCCGACACTTCACTTGACACTTGAGTTACAGCAATAGAAACTGGAAATTTCACTTACTGCCTTTCATATCCAAGCCGGACGAGCGTGGCGAGACGAGTTTAAATATCAACCTCGGAGCGATTACGAGCTTCGAAACGACGCTGACAAACTTCCGCGACTTTTAGTTCAGGTTCAGTCGCATGTGGACCAAGAGGACGAGACGCAAATGCTGCTACAAGCTGCTGTTGTGGTTAGGATCGCGCAAAACGCCATCAACAACGGTGGAACCATGGACAAGCCATGGCAATTCATCATAACTTGTTATTATGTGGATAAAGAGCTAGAGGTTAAGCGTTACCTAATGTGTAGTAAGGCTATCGAACAGCCTAACGTAAGCACATCACTATTTAGACGCTCGCTCTGAAGGCTTTGCAGGGGGAGTTGTTTACCGATGTGACAAATTTTGTCTCACCTCTCGACGGGATGCATTCAGGTTTCTCCTCGGTCTGTACAATTCACCATCTGTGATCGACTGGAAGCACCCCATCGATTCGGAAAATATTCAGCAAGACCTGAATGACGACGAGTTAATGCAGCACAAATCTTTGACTAAGCTGGGCAGTGACAAGACAAGCCGAAAGCGCAAACCGACTGACGAGAATGGCGGCGATCAGTCTCAAGCCAGGATGCCAAAGTCGCAGAAAGTAGATGGTCCTGCAGTCACAAACACTCTTCAAAGCGCAGGTTACTCCCTCATCCGCCTTGAACCCAATCGTTGGAAACTTCTTGACGAGGTGCATACTTGCTAGCCGAGAACGTTCAGCACTGATGACAACATTCCAGCCGTCATCCATTCCTTCCCCGTCAGTAGCAATCGTTCGCCGACAAGGTGAAAAGGAACAAAAGTTCATCATCAAGGTAATTGAAGGACCCGATTATGAAGAAACGGAGATCCACTGTTCTCTCGCCTCCATTGCCGACCCGAAAAATCATACCATGAAGATCATCGAAGTTTTGAAAGTGAAGACTATCAAATTCTTGTTCTTCCACTCGACAAACCTCTCCGCACTCTCAAAAGCCAACTTGAAACTGCCCTCGCAAGCTCTCTCTGTGAGCAACTGCTCGAAGCTGTCGGCTTCATGCACGGTCAAGGCTTTGTGCACTTGGATTTGAAACCCCCATAACCTCGTTGTCACGGGCGATACTCTCCAAATAATTGACTTTGGACTGTCTTGTCGAGTTGGCTGCAACACATTATTGAGAGGTTTCAGAGGGACAACGTCGTGGGTTGCCCCCGAAGTCGGGGAAAACGAAGGACCGAAGCAGACGTTCGAGCCCATCCCTGTCCATCCTTGGGCTACTGGAAGCATTATCCTTCGTTTCTTCGGTGCATTCCTCCCAGCTGGCCACCAGCTTTTCAAGCTTGCAGGGCAATTGACCTCCCCTGATCCGAGGGCCCGCCCACGCCTTCCAGCGACTGGAAACCTTAAAATGAGGCCCATTGAATCCCATAATCTGCCTCTTAGTAAACACATGTTAGTCCGTCCTCCCACCGTTTATTCGAAGTTGATTATATTTATAGCAGAAGAGATTACTCTCAGCACACGAGACTAGAGTATACACGCCTGCAGCCCTTCGAGCAGACTTCCGTTCGATAAGAACGGAGAACTCTTCCGTTACTTTGACACTGTTCTGCGATATTTCCTCTTTTATCTCCATTTATCACCTGTTCGCGGATCTCGTTTTAAGCTTCTCTTCATTGGTGGTCCGTGATATCAAAGTTATACGTTCTAAAATATTTCAACGGAAGCCCGTGCCCGCATGCTGGAAGTGAATGAAATTGTAAGACCTAAACACAGAGTTCCCACTTACACCCGGAACACGAGTTCCCACTTTCAACTACAACGCAGGTTCCCACTTCTACCCTCTTTTTGTGCAGGAAAGGCGTCTTATTCAAACAAACTCACTCCTGTAGTCGTATGTTGCTCTGGCTTGGACGATGACGATGTAGTTGAACTTGTTCGTTGGACCTTTGATTGAGAACTGGATTGCCGCAGTGCAATTCTTTTCTTGCGGTTGATGTTGCTGGCGTTGCTGCCGACCTTAGTGAACCTGCTGACGCTAGGCTCCACTTCCATATATTGGAGAAGGAGGTCTGGTCAAATGTGATCCATCCGCTTTAGGGCATCGACGTGAGACGATTGGAGGAGAGCTGCCTTAATCACGTTGATCAGACATTTACAAGCTTCTTCGCATCAAACGAAAGCTTCATCTTTTTACGACTTGCCCAACGCGCAGCCTCAGCAGCTTCCTCCTCCCCGGTTGGTGGTTGCAAAAATCGCGACAACAGACTGTCAATGTCGGAAAGCTCGAGCATTGCGCAACATTCTTTGGCTATATCATATCGAACCCTTTTCGGATCCGGACTTCTCGCGTAGCGAGTAGATAGGAAAAGGCGAAAAATAATTTTATGATAGGCCCAAAAATGTCAATCTGTATGATCTTGTCCTCTTTAAAGCCGTTGGCTTGGCCCATCATATCGTTATTTTTGAGTCTGCTGAGTTACTGCCAAGGTATCCGATGTTCTTTGAATCAAGTTGTGGGATGACTGTTTTGGTGATGTGCGCATAGGTAAGGACACACAAGATGTGATAGATCGACTCGAAGTCGTCTGACAATATGTGAGATTCTTGTCCAGATATCCTCATGGCCGACATAAACATCCATGTTCCCTAAGTGAAATGAGCAATACTCCCGATTGAAAGAGCTCTGATTCACTGTCCGCTAGTGACTGTTATCTCCATCTCCTTCCTTCTTGATGGCAAAATCTAAGACTTGAACCACAGCGTCTATTTCCTCGTTTTCGTTGTTGGAGAGGTGAAAACCACGTTTCCTGGCTGATGTCTCGATGGAGTATGCCAACTTTATTCAGTTCAACGATACCTAAAATGCCAAATATCAGGTACATACTGACTTCACAGCTCTTTATTCACCTTGGACTGCCCCCACGATTGCGACAAGGAGTTCATACCCGTTCTTGAAAGTTGACAGAGAGCGAACAAATGGCAATACCATGAGGTGAAACTGTTGATTCAGAAACTGTACGTCCGTTTGAGCCCGACCGTTCATTTTTTCACTAGCCAATTCACCCCGCACCGAGTTGATTGTTGAATATTCACGACCGATAGCAGGACCACCATACAGCATTCTCTGAACGTGATTTGCCTTGAGTTTCTCCCGCTCCTGGTAGATTGTAGACTCCGGCAGACGACCATTGCCTGTGTATGCCCAGCTCGCCTTGATGAAAACAAATTCGTCCTTGTCGCGGTCCCATCCCGCAAAAAACCTGGCATTTCTCCCACACAGAGACCCCGGATACCTGCCCAATGGGATGGCAGTGACTTTCCGAATGGATAATCCAGAGGGAGGGGCGGAAGGTGTAGTCAGGCCACTATGCCCAGTCTCACATGCACATGCACAGAGCGGTATTGCGATTTCCCAATAATTTGCAGACACCTGGGTTGGATCGTTAAAACCAGCCGCTTCGATTTTTGACACGTGCGCTATGAAGAATTCTCGAGCGAATTCACAATCGGCTGGTACCAGATTGAATTGTTGATTGATTCCTCGTTCAGATAGCGGCGAAGCAGAAAAGGTTTTCATAAATTGCAAGAATTGTTCTGCATCATCTTCGTTCTTGAAGACGAACATGTCGGTGAAGATGACGGCTTTCGGGCTTCATCGAAGAAGGCTCCTGGAACCTTTGAAGATGAAAACAAGGACGGCGCTCGTTCGATGTTGCGTCTGGGACATGTTGAAGAGATAGTGAAGCAGCTGATTGCAGCTGATTGAGCGCTTTTATACGGTTCTGAGTCAGGCTGACCTTCTTGTCGAACGGATCTTCGTCCTTCAACAACTTGAAGCGCCAATGAGTTCTGCGTGCAGCCAACACACTTTGTCTAATCAGCGTACTTCGTGACAATGGCCACAGCACTTTGTACCGCGCACTTTTTTCGTGTCGACTGCGAAGAAATCTGGTCGGTTAAGAGATGACACTTTCTGGTCGCAACCCTTGTGAACATTATAAAGGCGTAAGTCTGATGACCTGCAGACTTCGTTAAGAAGTTCGATCTATAGCGGTGTGTATCAATGCCGGATGTTGAGGCAGTCGGTTCATGATTGTTGAAAACACAAAACAGGATCACTGCTTCTTTTGGGTACTTTTGTTGACTTCATCCATTTTGTTATTTCAGCTGAGGATATGGACTTATTGTCCTATCCCTGGAAAAATCGTGCGAGAAAGTCGCTCTTTGTGGCTCGAAAAAATCATCCCTGAGTTTGGGACGCGATTCTGTGGACATTAGATGTCTCAATGACATCGATCCTAGTCTGAACCGGTGTCGAGGTTTCTTCAAGGTCGTAAAGCCGGTGGCATCCATAGGAGAGTGACTTTGCTTCATGGACGTAATAGACGTGTGGGTGGAGGTGACCGTGTTCGTAGGTACACCTTTTAGGTAACACAAAATTTGATGTTGGTTTGGGTTCAAATGTTCATGTTTGGGATGCTGGTTGTTGGAGTGCGATAGTGGTACAAGTTTGGTGAATCTGAATTCCAAACGTCCATAACATGAGCACTTTCTAGCCCCATTGCTGTCAACTTGACTCAATGTAAGTAAGTGCCACAAGTATTTCTTAAGTCTTGTCGGCGCTAAGGAGCTAATTCTCGCTGCTGGCACGCGACATTTGATCATCTTAAGAGAGCAAACAAAAGTTTTGATTGCTGTATCGGGCCCAAAATGGGACACTTAACAAAGGTTGTCTTTTCTTGTAGTATCTCCAAAAAAGACCTGTCGGATCCAGCAAGGTGACGAAACAAAAAACATGGAGCGCTTGAACCGGCCAACTGGGGAAAGACAGTGACAGAAAATCCCCAGTGGTGTACACGGCCCCTCCGATGCAACTGAGAATTGAGATTGCTTGGATGTGGACAAACAATGTGTCGGAGTTGCTCCACCACACTCCTCAGAGGAAGAGCTTTAAGGTGGTGGAAGAGTTGCCGATCGAAGTCATCGAAATGGTAGCTGGAGCCGGCGCTGATCGGATCGATGTCGATGGAGTGCTGAAGGGATGGACGGGTGTGCTACTATTAGATAAGAGAGGAGATAAAGCCTTCTGTCGGGGACCCTTGGAGAAGGCAGATTATGTCGTCAACCATTCTATGGTCTTGGGTCACGATACTGCTGCCGCAGTCATCCAGTAAGCTCTACCTATCCTACCTCTGATTCACGTCGTTAAACAGACCCAAAGTCATACATCTCAAGAAAAGATCGCGTCGTGCTTGATCTGGGAGAGAGTTGTGGGACGTGTTACAACTGCACAGGTGGTACGTATGAGCTGTGTTCAACCTCCATTCCCAACCCTGTCGCTTTGGCCAGCAGAGGACAATAAAGATTAATTGGACGAGACCGAGGACGAGGTCGGAGAGGAGGATGTGGCCACCAACAACGAAGAGATCCTTTGTCGATGATAGATCTAAGCATTTGATCTATTTACATTTCAGCTGTCGCCATTAAGGTTGAACTGAAATGCGAGTAGAGATGGATGGCAAATCAGAAATAGCGGCCTCCATGCTATAGCATGGATCGTCAACTCCCTATCGCTTATTAAAAGAGCCTATGTGACAGTAACTTGCACCGTACGCCAATGCATTGCGGCATATGAAGAGATTACGCAGAAAGTCGTTCTAGAATATGCATCCAGTCCAAGAGGAGAGCACGCTTACTCCGAAGGTTAGCCATTATCCAGCATAGAGCGAACTCAAGCTCAAACGGCGCTCCCGAGAAATGTATTTGGTTACTTTTCAGTTCCATTTCACCCTCCAATGTAGAAGCTCTGACATACAATCGAGAAACCTCTTTCGCCATCTCTTGAAAGGTAGCTCATGATCTCTTGATGTGTCGACTTGTCTTGAGGTCTCTCGGACAAATAGACATCCCATTCTGCCTCCTCTCCTCTTTCAGCAAGGCAGAATTCAACTCCACTCTCACCCTAATTAGGGAGTTGCCTCCTGCTGGTTGCTGTTGCCTTCTTCTTCCTGACCCTAATCAGTGATAAGTTGATTTCTCATCACCCTACACTAATAGTCCCCAATCAGTTATCAGTGAGTGCAGACGTTATAAAGGGTTATATGAATAGGGTTAGGAAGAAGGGAAACATAAGAAGCCATACTGAACGTCACCCGTTGCACTCAGTATAGAGCATGAAGTTGACCTCTTCAATAGAAATGCTCGCTTGAACGAAATCAGTTGGCTCTTCTATGGTGGAAGGTGAGTCAATCTCTTGATAACCCTCTTATGATTAACCTTTGGCCACAAAAGAACCATCACTACCCGACTCTCACAAAGATTGCACGTAACATCCTGACAGTCCCTGCCACTTCTGCAGATGTCGAGCGGCTCTTTTGGTGGGCTCAACATATCAACTCGGAGAGAAGAATCAAGAATGGCGATGAGGGTTCGTACCTTGGCTGAGACACTTATGACTAAGGTGTGGATGTTGCAGGGGTTGAGATTCCGGAGACATGGTAACTGTTAATGGTTATTGTTGTTTTGCATTATTTAAGCATTATAACTTATAATGTAATTAAATTACAATTACGAGACAGTCCTCAGATGCAACGGTAATTTAGATCAGATTATAAGTCTCAAAGTGTAGATTATTGATTATGTTTGATTAAGTTGCGGTATCATTACATTATAATGTAATCCTGTGAGCGCTGTTGATGATTGAGGGACCCGAAATGCCCAAAAAAACATCACTGCCTAACCGCCGTTTTGAAAAGTAGCTTTGAGCCTCACATTAACTAAGGGTCATCTTGTTCAAAAACAACTTGCGGGTTCTTCACATATTAAGAGTACATTAGAACGCTTTACTTAGACAAGCAGAGCTAGAGGAAAGCAAGGAATCAAGCTGAATCTGGTCAAACACATAAAAAAAATCGTCGGGTGGCATTGCGCTGGCCTTGACTAGGATTGCGGCCACCTCAAGCGATTCAAGCGAGTAACGTGCGTCCACACAAGCTGAGTCAATAAGTATGTTTCAGTGGGGTTTCATGCAGCTTGAGTTCGCAAAAGGGAACTTGCAATCATTTCTTCGGCCTAATGTCAGACGCTCACTCCGCTTGCCTCTTCCCCCTTCCCAGCGAGCAATAGGAGTAGCGTCTGATTATTGAGACTGGGTCTTCATTTTTCATATCATGAATATGAAATTCATGTCATCGGATGCCTAACTATTCGTACACTCGATTAAAGATCCTCTCATTGTTCTCCCGAGTAAACCCGCTCCTCTCGTTCGTCAACCTCACTCTCCAATTCAGGGCCTCCTCCTTCGAAGCCTTTCGTTGTCCTCCGACCTCCTTCAACTCTTCCGGAGTGTACCAATCCTGCTGTTGAGGTGGGATGATAGAGGTGTCAGGCACCTCATCGTTGGTTGGATTGACGAGGAAAAAAGCCAATATTTTGCGGTGTCCCGGTTTGGTTTTATCTATGAGAGAGAAGGAAGAGACCCGATGTTGGTCATTATTGGGAAAGCATATGCATCTCCCTTCTTTGATGGTCATGCTTCCTAGTGGCTGATTCAGCCGTCCACCGCTGTGCGCAGATTGAGCAGTCACAAACTAGGCAGGAGGAAAAGAGAGACGAACATTTTCAAGGCGTATTCGGCCATGAGTTGCGCCTTGTTTTCCCAATCTTCTGGCTAGTTACATTATTGGTACAAAGGACCAAGTTTGTGGTAGTAAAGGAAAAGACGAACCTCATCCACAGCCCGTCTGAAGCTCAACTTGCTCTCCGTAATGTTTTCTTCGTCGTAATAATAGATTCCTGTCGCGGAGATAGCCTCGTTCATCCTACCTTCGACGCGCCACTCCCCGCCAGGATATGTCGGTTTCTCTGGGGTAAGAAGGATGTTTACGAGCTTGATGATGACTTTGGCCGGTACACCACGAATAGATATAGTAGGATAGTTGGCGAACTGTTTGGCGTGAACACCCTTCTTCGGATATTTCTTGACATCCGAGACGACAATCTGCCAAGCCCTCTTCAAATATTTCACATCCTGTTTTCTCACCTCGTATTCTGCCAGCTCGGCATTTGAAAGGAGGGGAGGCACGACGCCATCATACCTCGTCGGAGCTTGGGTTGGAGATGCTGGTGCCGAAGGTGCCTTCCCGCCGTCCTCTTCGTCCTCTTCCAGCTCTTCATGGTTGTCTTCGTCTTCCTCATCAAAGAACTCGCCATCTCCAACCATTACACGCTGTCGTGCTACATTTGGCAGCATCTGCAGGTCCGATAAGACCCTTTCGAACATAGGTACAAATAAGAGAAAGATATCTTCGAGCGCTTTGTAGACTTCCAGATATTTCTTCGGGTCCAGATTATTGATGTAGCTCGCAATCTTGCACATCTTTCCATCTTCCGAAACTTTGAAAGGAGTAGGAAGCCAGCTAAACGATTCGGAGACGGTGTAGTCCTTTCTCCAAGGGGGAAAAGTCCATAAGGAACCCACGGGACACCAGGGCAAAATCAGCTCTTGGATGTTCCACCAATTCCTTTCTTCAACAGGCATGGATCGTGAATATGCACGAGTGCGGCGGTAGACGATGGGGTAGAGGGAGGGATCGACAAGATTTAAAACTTGATTGTCCGAGCGAGGTTGCCAGTCCTTTTCAGATTCAGGGAGATTCTCGAGCGGATGCAAGGAGGAAATGAGTGCCGAGCGCGTGTCTGGTGCGACCAAGGAATCGCTTTGCCAGATTCCATCGAAGCAGGAAACCTCGATACCTCCTTCCGTTCGAAGTCTGTCATATTCCTGTGGGAAGTTTGGCGGAGCTTATGAAAGAAGATCTGACGACACGCCTTCAGTTCCTTCAGCACCCAATCAACGGCCTCTGGACTAAGGCACCCTTTCATAAAGTTTACGGGTATCACTTGCTCCAAGGCTTCCCTCTTCCACTTTTCACGAATATTCTTGTGCTTGTATTTCTGCAACGCAGGTGTTTCAGTCTGAAAGTAATTCCGAGAGAGCGAGAAGCTTGACCTCCCACCAGCGAGGTTTCGAGCGAATAGAAGCAGAGAGGAAACACATCCTCAGCTCCGTTGCAGAAAGCGCCGTGTGAGATTCATACTCAAAGGGGTTCAGGTGCTTTGACATCGTAGCACATGCAGATTCTGACGTTCCATGAATCCTATCCTTTTATGGACTTCAAAGGACAAATGCAAAAGAGTCGTATGACTGCTCGCTTAGCGCTCACTGCTGAACGGACACTCAGCTCAGCCACGAAAGTAGAACACGCATGTACCTATGTGCGTTAGCAGATGGCGATGTTGCCAAGGTAGCACGTAAGTATGATATACTTGTATTTTCGAATGGATAAAGAATTATTATATTCGCACCAAGGCACCCTCCGGTTAGCTCCGCTGCTCATGGTTCGAATGTACTTGTAAATACAACGAATCATGAAAGGAACGGACACTCTTGGCTGTAGCTCTGTTGGAACTGGAGTCCTTGCTGCTGGTCCGACAAATGTTCCTGGGCCATGACCATGTGAGCCCCAGGAACTTCGAAAATTGGCATTGACTTCAACAAGTCGCAGCATTTAAGAATTTACTTCACTTCCCCTCATCAACCAACAAGTGGGAAAACATGTCTCTTCCAGTAGATACTCTCATCCAAATCTTCAGGCTCGCCAGCCCTTCCCCTCCAGACCGTTTCGGCTTCCACAACCCTCCCAATTCTGAGCAAGCTAAGCATCGTCAACTTTACCCTCAAGTCCCTGATTCTATTGGCTCCGAACGATACCCGTACGAATACCATGTCCACTATCGAGTTTATCAACAAGACCTCTTCCGGTTTGCTCGAGTGGCAAAGAATTGGAGAAGCGCAGTTGAGGAGATGGTGAGGAGCCATTACATGACTACGAGGATCGAAAGCATGAACGATGTGCACGCCTTGAGAGCGATAGTTGGTGGGCAGAAGGACTCGAACTGGAGCTTTCAGAGACTCGTTTTCAATTATGATCCTTGGCTGAAAAGGGAGGATGCCGAGGGATTCGGAATGACTCCAGAAGAAGCAGAAGAGTCGGGTCTGCTTACCTGGCAGAATACAGTGGACCTTCTTCATCTTCCGGCATGCAGCAAGCATCTTCGATTCCTCTCCTTTGTCGATCCGTGGTCCCGAATCATAGAACTCCAGGGGGCAGATCAACCTTTCCAAAGGGACATGCCAACTATTTATCAGGGACTACCCCTCGCCTTCCCAGTTTTGACTGAACTCGCAGTTCAGGAAGCATTTAACTTTCCCAAGCTTCTTCTCTTCTGCCTGCTCTCAAAAATGCCTCAACTGAAAATTCTGGCTCTTGCAGATGTTTACGACTCATCCAGTTCTACCGGCGGGTACCAGTATCCTTCTGAACCCACCTACCAACTACACACTCTCAAGATGAGTTTTGTGAATGACCAGACACCTAAATCGAGGCTATGGGATAACGACAAAAGATTTATCCTAACCTCGTCCCTTGCCGCAGGCTCAATTCGGACGCTATGCCTTGTGTGTCGTGACACCAGTGTAGACGGAAAGGGTCTTCTCCCTAACGATATGTACGGTCCGCTGGCCTCAAACCTCAGGAGCGCTACATTCATCGATGTGCCGAATGCAGCAGCTCCTATTATCTCACATGCTCAAAATCTGAGCGAGCTGGTCTACGTCGATCATCTGAACAGAAAGCCTATGTTCGATCGCATTAAAGCATTTCCTGCAGAGGCATCGATCGAAAGGATTTGGGATCGCTACAATGAACATAACGATCGAGTGACCATGTCGGAGCTTGCGAAGTACCTTGATGTCGACAGCAAGGGAAGTTTTAAACGCCTCGGGTTAATTAGATTAACTTTGCTCGAATCCAACGTGGCAGAATTGAAGGAACAGCTTCAACCTCTCGTCGTGGCGTGCGACAAGTTAGGTGTCGAGGTGGAGTGGGACCTTGTGCGGTGGTGAAGGTGTGCTGCTATTTCCATTTGTGTGATTGGACCGCATTGACTCTGATATCGACTAATTTAACAGTATCGAATAATGTATTCCCCAAGCCACCTATACGATTTGCCGGCACTGTCTTTGCGTTCGCAACTGTCTTATTGTATGATCTCAGTTTCCGGCCTGTCAGTTTGCTTCAACGAAGTGCTCTCTCCAGGCAGGGGATGAGAATTGCACGTTTACAACAATCTACTTATTATGTTTTACATAACTGAAATACGAGGATATTCGCCATTTTCTTTCTCTTTGTGATTTGCCCACAGTTCCAGAATCGCTTCCTACATTCTTAAAGCCAAGGTAAGCAGTTATGTTCTCATATTCTTGCATCAGCATTTTGAAACGAGACACATCCTGCAACATCAATACTGGGTGATAACGATACTACATATACCGACTGTTCTTCCTCATCAGACTCGTCGCTGATATCGCCCAGCTGCTTATTATCCTGCTGAGCGTTTCCTTTCTTCATTCTCTCGACTCCCTTTCCAATCTCCCTTCCTCTGTGTGCTTCATCTTCATTTACCCTCCCAAACAGAGCTCGTCTGGCCATTACAAAATTTGCAGGATCAACCCGCTCATCAAGCTTCTTCACACTAAGATCATATTGCAGTTGATCGAGTTCTGACGTTGAAGCAGGTGAAGGTAAAGGGAGCTCTGAGGAGAGGTCGAAGTGAGAAATTGTCAGGAGAACAAGCGCATGAAATTTTAGGATCCGGTACAAGTAGCTCAAGCGGTCAGCTTGATGGAGTATCGCAAAGTCATCCGTCTCTTTCAAAATTAAGTGGGTCATGGGTTTTGTCGGCACATGGAGAATCACTCACCTCTCCTGTCTCTTTCAAAATTAAGTGGGTCATGGGTTTTGTCGGCACATGGAGAATCACTCACCTCTCCTGTCGCAGAGAAAAGCCAGTCCTTCATCCAGCTTTCCGTCTCTTCGCAAATGGCAGGTCCAAATATTGACTCTGCCTTCACAGCAAGATCATCCATTGCCGCATCTCTTGCCTTCTTGTTATGTCGGTTAACAAAGCATAGTGTTGTTGGTTCGATGGAAGGTATTGGCGCTTGACAATCCGTTCGAGAGTTGGGATTGAGGAATCAAGGACTCCCTTCAGATCAGAAACCGAGACGTCTCGGGCCGTTTCCCAGTGACCCAACTATACACGTTCCATCAGCCTGACCTTGTGAATGAAGAAAGGGATGCACTGGGCAAGTATCAAACTCCTTCGGGATTGCCGTTTAGAATATCCTCCTTGTCACCGTACGCTTACGGTCCATGCACTCGATGCGATACTTTGCCTCTTTCCGTCCCTCCCAGGAATGATGTTGGGAAGTTGACCGTGCCAATACAATTTCTGATCCCTAAGAAGCACCACCTTTCCTTCCTCCAAAGTCCCATCCCCTTATCCATCAACAGCTCTATTAGCTCCCCAACATTGCCTTCACTATCACTCGGGCGCTCTCAGCCCCCTCATTCCCTGGTTCATTCTGTTATTGAACACAGTGGTAACCTGACGGGTTAGGTAAAGTGCAGCACATGTTTGGTACGGCATCCGGAACTCGAGACAAACGAGACAAAAGATGACATCCACCGATCTCCAACACAATCTAAGATGGTCAAGACCAGTGAGCCAGAGCCCACTATGATGCCCATACCTACATTGGGTAAGTCCACATCGAAGGTTTTACGAGAGGTTCCCAGCACGCCGCACCACTACTCAGAAAATGCGACAACACCTTTCGCCCTGTCCTCGAATGCAGAGCACGCCTATTTACTCGCAGAGAGCGATGTCCGTGGAAAGTTCGAAGAGGTTTCCGTTGAGGAAATTCTTAAGATGCTCCCTGCACCAGAACCAGAGCAATACTCGGAATCGCGGCCTGCTCCTCGCCCTATCAAAATCTCTTTACCAGTCTTCAATGAAAACGAGCTATGTTCTCAAGTAGTGAGTGTTTCGAAACCCGGTGATTCGGCTTCGTTGAGAAGCGGTTTAGATCACTGGCTTCAAGAGCTATCTCGCTTGTGATTGGCACTGGGCCAACACAACTAAGTTGCCCGACAAAACAATACATCCTGTTTACGGCTACACTGCAGTAAAACCTGAGCTGGTGTTGTATTCAGCGGAAGCTGTCGCAGTGGAAGGAAACAGTATGCAAAATGTCGACATGTTTGCGCCAATTCTCTCGATCAATTCACCACCGCTCAGCACCTGGTGCACCTCATCAAACTTCCATCACCTGCCTCTCTGAGTTCTCAACCTTCTCTCCGCTCCCCTAATCCTCATCAAAATGCCATCTGCTGACCCTATCCACCACCACGTCGCTCCAAACTCGAATATCAGCCCTCAACCTCAATCTCACCTTTAACCGCATAAGTCCCACGGAGGCTTGAGAACGGCAATGTCGATGCAACCGTCGGAGGAGAAGAGTCGTGGTTCAGGCAGTGAAAGTTTCGCGTAACAGGAGACTTAAGAGGTCTCCTACGATGGAGGATCGGGATTAGAATGTGGAAAAATTCGGGCTGGTGGGAGATCGGACTGCCTCTGGCCAATGGGCAACAGGGTTACCACGAAGCTGTTGGTTGTCAAAGGACTCGTCTGGTGCGTCTTCTCCTCCTTATCCTTTTTGCCTACCTTCTTGAAAGTTTTAAAACATGATGGTTTATCACCGTGATGCTCCTATGGCTTGCAAAAGCATCGCAGCACACGGCGCTCCTCCTCGCTCCCTCACCCCAACTTACATACTCGTCAACCTGGCCATCCACCACTTATCTGCGAATTATGACGTTAAAGCGGTGGTACGGGGCTAGAGGACTCTGGCAACATATCCCATCAACGTCCGAGTGGGGCCACGAGGACCAAAAACTCCACAGATTACTCAGAGCACGCAAGTTGCGAGCAACTTAGGATATCCCACTCCGAGGAGCTGTCCATGATGATATGTTCATTAATCATTCAGAAAGTTCCTCAGATCTCCGCGACCTTGAGTTAAGTACTGACTCGCCCACGGCCCGTGAAGTCTTTTAAGCCCATTTCAGTCCACGAATCTGCTCTTATAGCGCCAACATACGAGTTGGATAATCGAGAGAGAGATTCTCTATGGTTGGGGCTTCCGCTAGAAAATTGCATAACTGACCTTACTTGCACCTGAAGCACCTGAAGCCTATCTCGATCTAGCCCAGATACCTCTAACATCCCATCTTTTCATCCCCTACCGCTCCATACGCACAGGCCCTCCATCATCTCGACACAATGGCTCTCTTTCCTGCCCTCAAAAAGCCGAACGAGAAAGGGTTACGAATCCTCTCCATGGAGAACGGAGGTACTCATGGCTTTTCCACACTCTACACGGTGGAAGCTATCATGAAACAAGTAGCTGTCATCTTGGGTGTTCATGACCATCAGGAGCTCCGACCCTGCGAATTCTTCGATCTGATCTGTGGAACCTCGACTGGTGGCTGGATTGCTCTTATGCTCGGAAGGCTGGGAATGACGGTTCGTCAATGTAACGATGCCTACCTTGACATTGCGGCGCAAGTCTTCTCGGAACGAGCACGCATGCCTCCATCAAACAAGAACTCGGACATACCTCACTATCATTTCTCGGGGACGGAGTTCGATCAGGCGTTTATCAATCTAATCGAGAACCATATCTCCCTCACCGCCAACCAGGGCAGAATGGAGCCGATGAGGGATCCTGATCCTCTCTTTCAGCAGAGGTGTAGAACATTCGTCATGGGGACTGACGAGGCTAATGCTGTTGCGTGTGAAATACGGACGTACGACTCTGTACTAAAGACTCAGTCTGCTGCCACCTGCACGATCTTGCAGGCAGCCAGAGCGACATGTGCCACACCAAACTTACTTCCTCCTCTCACTTTTGATAATAACGATGGAGTGTATAATCCCTTGGTCATTGCTCTTACGGAATCGAGGCGGATATGGGGCCAACAAAGCGAGATTGCCTGTCTCATTTCTTTGGGCACTGGACTTAGTCCGACCGTCACGATTGGACAAACTTTGGAGCAGCTCGATCGAACGGTGAACGAGATTGTGGTGGATTGCTCGAAAATTGCCAATGAAGTCAAGGAGAGCGTACAAGAACGCAGGTTTGAGTCCTGTTTCCATCCATCGTGCATTGGTAATTAGGGCGACATTAGCTCTGAGGAATCGATGGAAAAGGACAGATACATGGAAACTATGAGCCATCAAGGTGTTGATTTGGCAAAAACTCTAACTCAACGTATGTGGATCAATCATCCCTATTCTGCAATGACTGACACCTCAATGTGCAGCTCATTACAAACGGGCTGCCTTTCGCAGGCAGCTGCGATCGCCGACGTCTTTTACAAAGGACACAATGGCACGATCTCTCTCAGAAGTCGCTGAGGGTATCATACGCACTGGGTACAGCCATGTTGGCTGTGGCAGGAATGACGAGGCTCTGAAGGCGTTCCAGGAGGCGAAGAAGATCTGTGCGGAGGCTAGTTTGAGGGACAGAGAGGCCTACTGTGTTAGAGGCATGGGAGAGATCAACCTTCAATGTGAGAGGTTCGACGAAGCTCTAATGGGTTTCAAAGAGGCGGGGGAGATCTTCCTCGAGCTGGGATTACACGAGGAATGGGCTGACTGTGTCACGGGTGTTGGAGATGTTCAATTTCAAAGCGGACGATACGACGCGGCATTGGAGGCGTTTCACGAGGCAAAGGACATTTTCGTCCAGGTGGGGTCGCGCGATCGAGCCGCTCGATGTCTCAAGGACGTCGGAAATGTCCATATTCAATGTGGCAGATATGATGACGCTCTGAAAGGATTCGAAGAAGCGAAGGAGGTGTATCTGGGGGTTGCACTGCTCAATGAGGTAGCCGACTGCATCGACTGCTTGGGAGAGGTTCACCTTCGGTGTGAGAGGTACGAAGAGGCTCTAAAGGCTTTTGAAGAATCGAGGCAGATTTGCATCGAGCTTGGGTTGCGAGATCGCGTCGCCAACAACATGAAGATCAGTGGAGAAATTGATCTTCAATGTAGCAAGTACGACAACGCTCTGAAGGCATTCAGGGATGCGAAGGAGATTTACCTCGAGCTTGGATTGCGTGAGGCGGTAGCAGACTGCCTCAAAAACATAGGCGAAGTGGACCATCGATGCAGTAGGCATGTCAACGCTATCCTAGCCTTTAAGGAGGCGAAAGAGATTTACGTGGAGGTGGGATTTCGCCTTGGAGTGGCTGACTGCGTTAAAGGTGTTGGAGACGTCGAGTTTCGTTGTGGGAGGTACGATGAGGCTCGGAAGGCTTTTCATGAGGCAAAGGAAATATACCTCGAAACT
>MU271671.1:10247-23409 GCA_021432655.1 Atractiella rhizophila
CACGATAACCTAACTTTACAAGGAAGGAAAGGCTTGGGAAACCAATCAACCAAAACTGGCTTATAACGAGGTGAGAGTGACAAAACGCCTGAGTATTCTCCCCGCAATGACCTCGCTTGCAGCCTTATGTACCGCCAAAACCCGGATTCCGAGATGTATATGGATCCTCTCGACGCCCTCATCTCCTCAGGAGCAAGTAGATGGCCCAAAGGGCACTGCGGAGATGCCGTCCTTCACTTCCAATTTGCGCAGAGGTGCGCCCACTAACGGCAAGAGGCAAGTGCGGGGACGTATCCTTAGGGAGTACCTCTTTGCCCTTCACCTCTCCAGTCTCCACAACGTAGAAGAACAAAGAAATGTTGCGCTATGTTTAGAACCATACTGGGATCTAGTGAAAGATTTTCCAGGTCTGGAACTGGTCATGAAAGAAAGGTTGAGGCTGGTGAAGTTCCCTCTTTGTACTGAAGAACCAGGCTGGCCATTTGTAAAATGAAAGATGGTAAATACGTTGATTGTTTGAGGAGGACCCACAATTGCATTCGTCATGCAAAAGGTAGCCTATGTAATGAAAAAGGCTATCATATCCTGGCGCATTAGTTCAAACTGGCGCACGGATTTGTAGTGAAAGCGCGCAAAGAAACAGATACATAAAAGTTCTCACTCGTGTTCGCCTTGATATACACTAATTTATTACCAAAGACTTGCACTACACTCATCCAATTTAAACTTCTGAAACATGTGTCCAAATTCCTAGCCCAGCTCAGTCTGGATTTCCTTGACTACCCCACACTATGCCCGTAGTCTGATCTAGATCTTGCAGGCCATTTCATGTCACGAGACGAGTTTTGTTCATCTGGCAAGAATGGAGGGTAGTAGAGGGTGGATATATCAAGTGTGGCGAAATCAACGAGTTCGCGACCCAGAGGTGTTTGTGATTAAGGTAGTCAAAGGGAGATGCGGTGAGTTTTCACGGTGCCGATTCAAAGTGCTTCATTGTCATTGTGGCAAGCTGACGGTCGCAACTCGCCTGCCACTGCTCTTCAAATCTTCGACGTTGAATGTGCAACATTTAATGGCCGCATAACTCCTTCATAGGCAAAAAACCTGCATGATGGCTTGCAGTAAATGTGGGGCAGCGTTCGCATTGGAAGATTGGTTCGCTAGTTGAAATAGTAAGGCGATTAAGAGATAACTTAAGTGAAGGAGAAATCTACATCGTCCAATTTCGTTGCCCTGTGGGCTGATGGTTTCGTGGTACTGTTTCAACACCTGTGACGCGCGTGCAAAGGCTGAAAGACTGGGATAATGTTAGCATCTATTCGAACGGGATATTGCTCCTTTCTATGGTCATCCCCTTCAGTTTCTGCAATGTGTTTACGTATTACCCATCGTTGTCATCTCCACCAGTCTCAGCTAAAGGTACCTGTTTACCTACTTCAATCCACCTCAATAGGACTGTCTGGGGAACAGCCTCCGAAGTTATTGGACAGGGTCAGGGATGAGATCGATGAATGGGTGAGAGTAAACTACAAGGGAACTACGGAATTTGTTCCTGACCACATTGTCAATCCATTGTTCCAATTTCTTCGAAGCTTGATTGTCGCCATCTTGAGTTGATCTAGAATGCCATTCGTAATCTAGGCATGCTGCGAAGCAAATCGGGTTGTTCTCATCGCTTCGTAAAGACGTTGTGGTCATTGGTCATTGCAATTGGATATTGAATCATGAAATGTTCCCGTGGACAGCCGTGGATCCACCTGGACCACAACGGACCACAAACTGCTCGAAAACCGACGCCCAACGGACAAGATTGGCATCCTAACACCTCTTATTGTTGACCTACGCCGCGTGGCTCTTATAAGTCTTTTCCATGGATAGACCACTTCTTCGGATCTGTTTGTTCCCTCCTTCATACCCTTTAGTGCCTTTCGCCACTCTCGAAATTTGGGAGTCTGAGAAGGAAATGTGAACATGTCGACTGTAAATGATATCCCAACGGTGATCCAACCCATTCCCTACACGCCTGAACTCGAGGTTCGTTATCTCGTCATATCTCTGTCTTCGGGTGCTATTGATGTTGATGGCATTGTCTAGAGGGATCAAGTAGGTTGGCTTCTTCTTCTCACTGGACTAGCTCACCCTCGTGTGTGAAGGTGTTCCCTCTTCTCATCGGGATCTACTTCTCCTTCACGTACGCCTCTCTTATCCATCCGCACAAGATCATTTATGTTCGCTGTCTGCCCAAAGACTCTTTGGTACGCTTCTGAATCTGCTGTATCACAACCTTGCAAGTTGTAACTTTACCAAACCGAACCAGGAATCAGCCTCCTTCAAGCGTACTCCTGCTATAG
The DNA here is from genome assembly GCA_021432655.1 of Atractiella rhizophila. Lineage (NCBI taxonomy): Eukaryota > Fungi > Basidiomycota > Atractiellomycetes > Atractiellales > Hoehnelomycetaceae > Atractiella > Atractiella rhizophila. Next base: position 12,599 of record MU271671.1, read on the forward strand.
GCTAGTTTCTTTCGTCCGTCACTGAACTTTCGGGAGAATAACATGAGATTTCACAGGCTGCTGGGTCGCCTCTCTTTGTCCGCGTCCAAATTGGACTACTTCATCCTGTTCAGCTTCCTCACGCTCGACTTCGCAGACCAAATAGCAAAAGGTCAATACTTCTCTGACCTCATCATGAATGTAGCCACCATTGGCCTTGCAGCAGCTTATGTCCCAGTCCGTCCCCCTCCCTCGTCTTGTCCTTCCGTTTTGTTGTTCTGTTGCTGATGGGAGGAGCGTAGGGCCCAAGAGCTTTGATGGCAGTGGCAGTATTCGGTCTGTTCCTCCTTAACAGTTGCTGTAGTTAGAATGAAAGAGCTCATGGTTGATGAAAGGTGGACTTGTCCCGCTGGCGGTTCATATCTATTATATGAAGCGAATCTATGGCCTCTCTCGAAATTGGTCTTTACGAGCTCGCGTTTGCCTTTACAGTCTTCTCGGAGTCTGCCTTCTCATCAGTTTACAAGCGGTGATTATCCCTATGCCTTCTGCTAAATGGTATCATCCTCAAGGTTGATAAATAGGTGGTTTTTGCCATCATATCGGGAAGGGTAGGGCTGAGGAAGCCGATCGAGTACCCACGCGACTTGAAACGGTAGCTTATGATCGTTCCTAGTGCCCCCATGAGCTCATGATCCTGGCTTTAGGGGAATTCCCATCCCTTGGCTCGCCGGTTCGTCTCCTCAATCCTTTGTGCAAATGTTGATAGATCGCGAATCATTCTTAGGAGATGCTCTCGTCGATGTTGTCCTTTGCGCGTCCGTCGACTTCTTCATCTCTTGACATGAAACTAACAAACACGCGGTCCACAAAGAATCATGTCCATCTACCTCTTGTCTCAGAGAGCTGAAATCAAAGATAGTGTGCGTCTCATCCATCTAGCCTACCTCGACCTCTGCAACTGACATCTGATAGAATGATGTCATCTACCGCGTTCGTTTTCCATCCTTTTTGCACCTCCATCGATTCGTGGCTGAGTGAGCGAAATGAAAGCTGCTTGCGCTTACGGTAGAAACTGGATTGTTCCCAGCTGCTATCGCCCTCCTAGATCTGGGTCTTGCCATCGCTCACCCCGTATTCCTCCTCCTATGTCGCACCGAAACTGAACTGACACGGAACGCAGCTGAAACCGTGGCATTTTTCTCCAAACTTCATCTTAGGCAAGGCTTACATCAATTCCGTTCGTCCTTGACCATTCGTCACTTTTATTTCTGGTTTAACTCTTGTGTCAATCACAGGCACTCTTCCTCTTCCGCACAACGCTTGAGAATCGAGCCAAATCTTCTGGCAAGTCTTCTTCCACTCCAATGAGCACACGTCGTGGTGGAAGGAGCTTCAACATCTTCTCTCGGAGGAACCATTCGGAGAGCGGAGGGAGTACTGTATGTCGCCCATCCCTCCTGAAACTTCAACGAGTAGGTTGAATCATCTGGATGATAGTCTGCACCGACACATGCCCCAGTTGACGAGATTGTGATTGACGTCGACCCGCCGGCGAGGGAGAAGTTGAGGAGGACGCAGAGCGATTTGGCGCTTGGACATGTTTTCTAAGGTGGTTCTAAAGGTCTAGGTCATGCCCTGTTTGTATCACTTTTCTTGGTCGTGTTTTCATTGTTTACGCTGGTGGTCGTCGTGAATCCGTCAATTGTACCTATGTACTATGTAACTCAACATATTTAGCCGCCAGAAGACCGGTTTAGACTTTCTCGTGTCGTGATGTGAGTGAAGTCAGACATCCTAACCTGTCTTTCATCACTCCGGCCTACTCCCCTCCCACACTCCCGACACTCTGTCCCACCTGCTCACCCCAGACTCTCTCATTGTCCTCCTGGAAATCCTGATCTCCTCCTCCTCCCACTCTCCAAAGAATAAAATGATGCTTAAATTGCTCCCTCTTGTCCATTTCTCCTCTCCAGGTCTAAGTACCTCAGCCACATCCCCTTCCTTTACTTTGCTCGCCCTCGCCCACCTGTCCCCAAAGAACCACCGGATGAAGTCTGGGAAATCGAACCAGTCGACCAAACAGTACCGAAGGTCTACTCGCTCTATCGATTTTGCATTCTTGAGAGGGCCAAAGAAGCGGTGAGAAACGAGGTTGGAAGTTTCCTCGCCGCCATCAAGGAAGAGAGAGGTCAGCTGTTTGAGATGCGATAAGTCAAGCGGAGCGAGGAGGATGGAAGCCTGTCCATCTGTAGAGAACGGCGCCAGCTTGAGCAGGAGATGCTCGAGAAGAGATGGCAGAGGGGAAAGAAAGAGGGTGGGTGGGAGTGGACATAGATTAGTGAGAGTCAGATCCAAGAGAGTGTCTGGAAGTGAGAGAGTCGAGAGGGGTGGGTATGTTTGAAGCGCGAGGGATATGAATCCAAGGGGTACTTGAAGACCTGCTGATGCCAACGGGATAGAGGGTGACAAGGACACGCCATTCACTTCGCGAGCAGAGAAACGTTTGAGCCTCCCACTCATCCTCCGCATAAAGTCCTCCACCTCCGCTTTCTCCCATCTTCTTAAACCCATATCTCCAAAGGTCACCTCCTCCAAACCCGTCAAGCCCTCAATTGCTTTCAACACCATCTTCCCCTCCTCTTCATTCCAAAATGCATCGAGGTACACCTCAGTAACATTGGGCGAGCCCATAATAATCTCTTTCACCATCTCAATGTCAATAGCTTCTTTAAATTGCAGTATGCTCCACAGACGTCCAGCATCGGGGTACAGTCTCAAGCGGGTATACATCTCTTTCGCGGAGCTCGGTTCGTTCCAATAAGCAGCAGAGACAATTCTCCAAAGCCGACAAACTTTAGAGAGATTGGAAGCAGTACGGTATGCAAGACCAACTTCGCTGGCTGCCAGGAGATCGAAGGTGAGAGAAAGGAGCTCGATAGGTAGGCGAGAGATAGGACATGCAACAATCGGCGAAGTTGGAGAGAGCGAAAGTTGGATGGTGGTCGCCTTGCTTTGATAGAGGGCTGGGACGTATGACCCTATGTCATTGCTGACAGGGACGAATTGTTGTTTGGTTCCGGAGCAAAGGGCAACGAGGGTGAAGATGGCTTGAGAGCGATCTTCTCGAAGGACAGGAAATGAGCAAGTGAAGTGCTCCGTGCCTGGACGCTTCTCGTCCAAATCAACATTTGCGGCGTCTTCGATTTCCACGACACTTTTCGAGTCGAAGGAAGGAAATGCAAAAATTCGCCACACCATCGTTGTCGACTGGAGCTTGGAGACATTTAAGAGAGAAACAGGACAATTTTGAAGTCATTGCTGCCGGAGCCTCATCGTTGAATCCAAGAGGTAAGATAAACGTGATTTGGAGAGTATGGATTGCCGGAGGTAGGCAAGATAGGAATGAAGGAAGAATAGAGAGCTGGAGGGAAGTGCTCCATTTTGCTGGGGTGATGAGATTAACAAGCAAAATTGAATCTGGTTCTTGGCATTGCCATAACATAGAGGTGGGCTGGTGAATCGTTTTATGAGAAACGGCGGTAGACTACAAGGACCATATCTCCATGTTAGACCATCCAAAGAAGGCCACGACGGATCAGAACATGCCTGATCTGCGCTGACACACGAAACTTGAGCCATCGCACCGTTTCAAGACCAAGGACAGAGATCAAACTGTGACGTTGGAGAAGGAAACGTGGATCGAAATGAATCGTTTACGACGGATTAGGCGGCCCTAGACCGTTTATCGTGGCGACTCCGGGTGTTGAAGGGCCTGTTAAGGACGTCCGTTAGGCTTCCACAAGGAAGACTACGGTAGCATTGGCCCTTGAAGAGCAGTAACCTCACTTCGATGAGAAGTGTTAAACGGCCCGGATGGTGAGCTGAGGATCGTGCACGATGTTCAACTTTCGCCGATATCACTTTAACATGACATCAAAAGGGTAGAGGAACGATTAATTAGTGTGAAAGGGGCAGGAGGTAGTACCCACAGCTTTAACACCAAATGACCCTGCCCAACTCAACTTGTTGATCTCCTTCGTCCGCTCAAATTTTCACTTGGTCTTGACGGCGAGGAGAAGTCGAACGAAGCACATGCTAGAATGCTCTGATTGCCAGACCACCGTCGCACGCTGAGTATCGCTGTAAGGGGGATAAACTGCAAATCACTAATTCTGTAGTTATGCTTTAATCCGCTCCGCTCTGACACGAACACGACGACGAGGACACGCAGAGAAAACAGGATGTCTAGCGCAGTGGAGGATCCTCAATCGATATCAATAGAGGTTCGTTCTCCCTCCATCCTGCAAACTTCACCAACCTACTCTGTCGCAGAACTACGGCCACAACTCGCGCGTGCTCTACTCTCTCAAAAGCGGTCTCACCCTTCTCTGTGGGAGCGTCTCCGGTATCCTAGGCCTCTCAAACTTCCAAGGATTCGCCTTCTATCTCTTCTGCTCCTTCTTCACTTCATCCTTCATCCTCCTCGTCAACTGTGGGACGAAGCCTGCGAAGTTTTTCAAGAATGGGGCGAGGGAGGTGTTGACCAATGGTGTCGTGGATGGAATCGGCAGTTTCGTACTTTGTCCGTCTCTTTTCTCGCCTCATGCTAGCTACGAAGCGTACTAATTGAGCTTGCGCTGATAGGGTGGACACGTAAGTTTCTCTCGCTTTTCAGTTTTCGCATACAGCCACTGACGGAAGGATGGAACACAAGTATTTTATGCTCTTGTTCACGGTTCGTCATTCTTGACAGGTTGGAAACAAGGGTACTGATTAATCACAATAGTATACGACTAGGATCCCAGTACTCTAATAATAAGATCTCTACCTCCTTCTCCTCCCTGATGCACTCTGCAAAGCTTGAGCCTGAAACCTGCTCGTATCCCTCCTCATCCGGCTACAATAACACATCACAATCAACATGTTTTCACACACAAAAGAAAGTGATGGAGAAAAGAAGCGTACCGTATAGCCCTCTCCTTATCAGCCGCGATCCTATCCAACTCCTCCGTCGTCCTAATCTCCAACCTCGGACCCCACATTCCCCCAATAACCTCCTTCCAATCCCTCCACACTCCCTTCAATCCCTTCCCACCAGCTTGCAGGCCGAGCTCTAAACACTCCCGTCTGTGCTTTAAGAGTTCGGCGTGTATGGCGTGAGAGATGAGTGGCGCGCTTTCGGATGTAAGGGCGAGGTCGGAGCAGAGTTGAAGCGAGAAGGATTCCGGTGTTAGTGGAGAGGCAAGGTCCCATTCTAGCCGATCTACGAGGTGGAGGGTCTGGATTTGTACGTCCAGCTGCCGACAAGCGCATTTAAGCCAAGTCCAGTCCATGGAAAAGAAAGAGTGAGACGAACGTTAATGATGACCCGTAAATCCTGTTGCATACCCGTCCCATCCGATTTCCCCTCCCCCGCTGCTGCTGCTGCTGCTTCGGGTTCCGGCTCTGGTTGTGAGGTTTCGACCTGTAAGAACTCGAAGAGAGACATGTGTTCTTCGATTTGACTCTTTATTGAATTCGAGACCAGATCAGCGTGCGGCTGTAATGGTATGTCGAGGTCTTTACAGAAGATTTGGGCGAAGGTTTCGGGGGTAATTAGCTTCTCTAAGTCCGGACAGATGTCAGGAAGAGGACAACCAAGGACAGAGATCAAACTGTGACGTTGGAGAAGGAAACGTGGATCGAAATGAATCGTTTACGACGGATTAGGCGGCCCTAGACCGTTTATCGTGGCGACTCCGGGTGTTGAAGGGCCTGTTAAGGACGTCCGTTAGGCTTCCACAAGGAAGACTACGGTAGCATTGGCCCTTGAAGAGCAGTAACCTCACTTCGATGAGAAGTGTTAAACGGCCCGGATGGTGAGCTGAGGATCGTGCACGATGTTCAACTTTCGCCGATATCACTTTAACATGACATCAAAAGGGTAGAGGAACGATTAATTAGTGTGAAAGGGGCAGGAGGTAGTACCCACAGCTTTAACACCAAATGACCCTGCCCAACTCAACTTGTTGATCTCCTTCGTCCGCTCAAATTTTCACTTGGTCTTGACGGCGAGGAGAAGTCGAACGAAGCACATGCTAGAATGCTCTGATTGCCAGACCACCGTCGCACGCTGAGTATCGCTGTAAGGGGGATAAACTGCAAATCACTAATTCTGTAGTTATGCTTTAATCCGCTCCGCTCTGACACGAACACGACGACGAGGACACGCAGAGAAAACAGGATGTCTAGCGCAGTGGAGGATCCTCAATCGATATCAATAGAGGTTCGTTCTCCCTCCATCCTGCAAACTTCACCAACCTACTCTGTCGCAGAACTACGGCCACAACTCGCGCGTGCTCTACTCTCTCAAAAGCGGTCTCACCCTTCTCTGTGGGAGCGTCTCCGGTATCCTAGGCCTCTCAAACTTCCAAGGATTCGCCTTCTATCTCTTCTGCTCCTTCTTCACTTCATCCTTCATCCTCCTCGTCAACTGTGGGACGAAGCCTGCGAAGTTTTTCAAGAATGGGGCGAGGGAGGTGTTGACCAATGGTGTCGTGGATGGAATCGGCAGTTTCGTACTTTGTCCGTCTCTTTTCTCGCCTCATGCTAGCTACGAAGCGTACTAATTGAGCTTGCGCTGATAGGGTGGACACGTAAGTTTCTCTCGCTTTTCAGTTTTCGCATACAGCCACTGACGGAAGGATGGAACACAAGTATTTTATGCTCTTGTTCACGGTTCGTCATTCTTTGACAGGTTGGAAACAAGGGTACTGATTAATCACAATAGTATACGACTAGGATCCCAGTACTCTAATAATAAGATCTCTACCTCCTTCTCCTCCCTGATGCACTCTGCAAAGCTTGAGCCTGAAACCTGCTCGTATCCCTCCTCATCCGGCTACAATAACACATCACAATCAACATGTTTTCACACACAAAAGAAAGTGATGGAGAAAAGAAGCGTACCGTATAGCCCTCTCCTTATCAGCCGCGATCCTATCCAACTCCTCCGTCGTCCTAATCTCCAACCTCGGACCCCACATTCCCCCAATAACCTCCTTCCAATCCCTCCACACTCCCTTCAATCCCTTCCCACCAGCTTGCAGGCCGAGCTCTAAACACTCCCGTCTGTGCTTTAAGAGTTCGGCGTGTATGGCGTGAGAGATGAGTGGCGCGCTTTCGGATGTAAGGGCGAGGTCGGAGCAGAGTTGAAGCGAGAAGGATTCCGGTGTTAGTGGAGAGGCAAGGTCCCATTCTAGCCGATCTACGAGGTGGAGGGTCTGGATTTGTACGTCCAGCTGCCGACAAGCGCATTTAAGCCAAGTCCAGTCCATGGAAAAGAAAGAGTGAGACGAACGTTAATGATGACCCGTAAATCCTGTTGCATACCCGTCCCATCCGATTTCCCCTCCCCCGCTGCTGCTGCTGCTGCTTCGGGTTCCGGCTCTGGTTGTGAGGTTTCGACCTGTAAGAACTCGAAGAGAGACATGTGTTCTTCGATTTGACTCTTTATTGAATTCGAGACCAGATCAGCGTGCGGCTGTAATGGTATGTCGAGGTCTTTACAGAAGATTTGGGCGAAGGTTTCGGGGGTAATTAGCTTCTCTAAGTCCGGACAGATGTCAGGAAGAGGACAGAGGGAGGCGGGGTGAGGAAGAGAGGAGCGTACCGTTCAGGTTCCACATGAACGCGTCTGAAATCCGGTGATGCTCTGTCGTCAGTTCCAGAGTGATGGGAATGAGTAGCGTCGATTCATCCGCTTGCTCTTCAAGCGACTCTTCATTCCTTCCAACAGAAAGAGCCATCAACACCCATCCATACCCGTGACATAAACGAAAAGGGAGGCTTACAACCAAGGATGTTGCGTCCTCGGTGCAACTTTCGAATAGATCAAATTCCCTGGTGGTTTCGCGCCTAGAAAATTCCTCCCTTCGCCCCACGGCATATCCTCACTTGTCTTCTGCTCCTGCACCTTCGCTGCTGTCCGTCTCCTCCTCCCTCCTCTCCCTTCTCCAGTATAGTCCGAATCATCACTCTCGTCATCATCCGGCCCTTCAATCTCTGCATAATTGACAACAGTTCGCTGCCGCTTGCCAAGGACGCTCGAAGACGCTGTTGGAGTTCCTGTTCCTCCACCACCACCTCCTCCACCAGCGGCAGGTGCAAAACCCAAAGGCACTTCCTTAGCAGCGACGGGTTGCACGAGACCCGTTGTTCCAAGCTTAAGACGATTAGGATACGTGGTAAACCTCGCCTGTCCAGTTCCAACGGGATGATAAGGGGGCAAAGGATCCGTGGACGTAGTGATCTGTCTCCACTTCATCTGTAGCGGCTGTTGTGCAGCATATCCCTGTGAGGGCGCGTACGCGTACGCTGGTGTGCGGGAGGCGGGCGCCCTGTCTCTGGATGCGACTGGAGGAGGCCCATTCGTATACGGCGTACGTGTCGGGTCCGCGGCGTAGCGTGGAGGTGGTCGCTGGACGCGTGTGGGCGAGGATTGGTAGGCTGTTGGAGGGGCGGGTGTGCTGTTGGCGGGGGAAAACGAAAAAGACATTTTGGCTCGCGATGAAGTTTGGGATGGCGGCTGATCCCCTTGGGGGAACTAACCAAACCTATTATCTGTCACGTGAGTACACACTGAAAGCCAGCTTGATTAGCACCTCGCGGTTCATTGCAGAGTACATAGAGAGTGCTGCAGTCGGTGCTGAGGCTGAGATGGCTGCTGTCAGGTATTGTGGGGCAATAGGACGCGTTTGGTGCCAGCTCTGCGGCATGTCGGTCGCTGAGATAGAGAGATGCAGAGATGCAGAGAGATCTTGAAAACGACCAGCATCCAATTTCAGCGACCCGAACTCCACACATGAAAGCTTGAGCAGTGACTAGGCAGTGTAATCCCTCTAGCGCTCTCGAAAACGAGAAGGAGTGTAGCTCAAACCAGCGAGCAGCAGTCTCTCCGGTTGGATTTTGTGGATACGGTTAAGATGGGCCGAAACTCAGAGGAGCACTCTATTGCTGCTCTGGCAGCCTCAACCGGAGGTCTGTAAACGCTTCCTGAAACCCATGCATGAGAGGAAATACTGATTTGATGGATTTGTGGCAGCCGTCGCGGTTGTCCCAATAACCGCTGGTGGGGAAGACCTGCATCAACATCGGGATGAGGTAGTTCGAGCGTATAAAGGTGTGTCATCTCTCTCTGACTTTGTTCCGTACTGATCAAGATGGAGCAGATAGGATTCGCGCGTTCAGGACAAACACTTCAGACTATGCCACGTTCAAGTTCTCTCGACAAAGCGAGCCCAGTGGTGCTTTTCAGCCTAAAGAAGAGTGTACGGCCCAAGAGCACGATAGGGGATTGATGGATCGAATGCACCAAAATCCTGTCTTCCACTCTCTCTTCGACCTCGAACAATACCTCCTCCTTGCACCGAAACGTTTCAAATCCCTCTTCTCCCACAGCAGCCACTCTCCAGTCCACCCCTCCGCCTCTCCATCCACAGAACCCGATCCATTCTACCTCGACATTGATCTCTCCGAAGCTCTGGAACCGTCGTCGAAGTCCAATGAAGTGCTCTTCCTCAACCATTATACCTACGACGACCTCGTTGCAGCGTTGAAAGAGCACGGCATTCTCTCCTCTCTCGCCTCCTTAGGCTATACCTCCACCTCCCTCATCATCGACACCTCCGATTCGTACCAGCACCGTGTCTCTCTCGTCGACGCTTCCCTCTTCGACCCCTCCCTCAATCTACCCTCCTCAGAAAGGTACCTCATCGACTGGTTCCTTCGACGACGGAAGAATTGGACGACGGCCAATATCCTGTCATATCAGCTCATGCACCGTCTCCTCACATCCGGTTCCTGGGAAGCTCTCACGAAAGCGGGCGAGTTTCGAACAGCCTATCTCTCACTTGACGCCGCGAAGGAGGTGAAGGAGTTCCTGGAGAGACAGGTTGAGAAGGATGGCAGGAATTCAAAGAGCGGAAATGGGACGTGGGAGGTCGTGGAGAGCTTGTGGATGGTGATGCAGAACCCGAAGGCGAAACCAAAAGAAGGCCGTGGGTTGTTACCCAGTCAAAGGTTTCCGGGTTTAGGTCTTGGAGAAAAAGTGAACAAGATGATGACGGCTTTGGCGAATGATGGTGGTGCGTTAACTTTCTTTTATTCCTCCACTATGAAGCTACAGGCTCAAATAGGTATGCTGTAGAGAAGTCCGATGCCATTCTTAACTTCCCCCTGGGCTGGCATAATGCCTTCATGTACGCTCGAGCGGGTTACCTTTTCCTCAATCCTGTCTTTGACGCCTATTTCGAATGGACTTGTGTACAACTAAAACCGCACATCCAAAAACACGGTTTCGTCTTTATAGCATGGGCCTGGGTACGTTGATCTGCATTCTCTGTTACTACGAGCGCTAATCCAATTCCCCCCTATCTACCTTATGCAACAGACAAATGGCCACATCCGCCGAGTGCATTCTTCACCATCAGGAGAAACCTCGAGAGAACTGGAGCGGTGGAACCCCGAAGAACAGCTCCTGCCCTGCGGAGAGTCGATGCGACACTTTTTCAAAAGTGAGGGCTGGAAGTCGTTGAGGAAGAAGTACCTGCAAGTTTTTGAGAAGGATGAATCGACGTCTTTGACTGTAGAGGTTGAAAGCGCGACGGAGCTGTGGAAGCTTTCGTTGGACGGAGAAACTCGATGCAGGGAGTTTGAGGAGTAGTAGGCCATCTCAGGTTCGTTCAGGCGCAACGCGTGCAGGTTCACTTGTACGATCAGGCAATCATGCTGTTGTATAATCATAAGAGTGTCCGGTTGTACTTGTCTCGTCATTGCAATCGAGAACTAAA
>MU271672.1:0-10066 GCA_021432655.1 Atractiella rhizophila
TTCATCCGAGAGTTTTCCGAGTTCGTCAAGGGTCTCCTCTAGTATCTTGAACCACCCCTTTCGTCGTTGAGGCGTCAAACGAAGATGTCTCATAATAAAACGAAGCTATTGCTGCTGATTAGCAACATAAATAGAAGAGAAGGACATACCTCAGCAAGGGTTTCCTTAACCATTCCGACCTGAACTGCGATATCTGAATGGTCTTCAAATGGCAGTTCTCCACCTTCCCTCTTGATCTTCCGGATAACTTCCTCCTGCCAGACTGCCGATTCCTTTTCCTCATCCTCCTTCCCCTTCTCCAGGAAAGCACTGATAACTTTCAGAAGCTCCAAAGTTGCAAGATGAATGATGTGAGGAGAACAGAACATGCGGTGTTCTTTTGTGTTGAAGGGGATGCCACGCTCTAGCAATCTGGACTCAATCTGTTCCACAGCGGTCGTGTTATTTGACGCACCATCGCCAGTGATACATCCTAGCTGTAAGAGTTCGAAAAGCTAAACCCTTTGCCAGTAAATGGAGTGTAGAGAGACCCTTATCTGCCCGTCAATACCATAGTCATCTACCGTCTTCATAATTGCATCTGCAATGGCTTCTCCTGTATATGCACCTTCAATCTCTTGGAAGTCGATAAGAACCTCTTCGAGCACCCAGTTATCACTGATGAATGACGCAACAATCGCTAAGAATAAGGAACAGTTATCAGATGTCCGTAAATCTTGTGCAAGGTGGATCTTTGTTTCCAGTGCCTGCAACTTTAAAGTGAATTGAGTCCGCATACTTGATGAAACCACACACCTGAAACATTTCTCCATTTCTCCTAACTGACGCCTAACATCCTTTGCCATCGACATGACGTTTCTCTTAACAGTTTCACGGCTCGGTAGTTTGAGCCCTTTCTTTTCTTCATTCACTTCCAAGGTCTCGTCGCCACTCGTGAGCAAAGTGTCCTCGTCTTCAACAGTACCGTCGATTGGAGCTGGAAACCCTTGATCCTTGGATATGGGGACTGTCAACTGCGAGTAAAGGAGAAGTTCAAGGAACTCGGGAGAGGTAACAGTTATAAAGGGCTGGTCGGTGCTGATGATGTACTTGATGAGAAGATTATCGAACACATTTTGGTCGAATGTCTTTACACAGTGAAATAAGGAATCAACATGCAGGGATGGACATACCTGATTCTTGTACTCTTCCATCAGTCAGTTCATCATCTTCTTAATCGACATAGCCTGTAACTTTGCCTTCTTTTCATCTGAGTCTGTAATCTATGATAAAAGTTACAGTTAGTAAGCGAACATTAAGTGCAGAGCTAGGGTGAATATGGACAGGAATGTGTCACATTGCCTTATCAATATCCTCTTGAGGGATGTCTACTTTCTTCTGCACCATGAGCTGTAACTTCTGGTAAAGAGCATAGGCCCCTCTGTGATTTTGAGCCGTCCTAAGATGACATTCCAGGCTAGAGAAATTATTGTGACTTGTTTTTGCTACTCAGCAGATAAAATCGCAGTGATTGCACTTGTAGTATTTGTCCCCTTCCTGATGACCTTTCTTGATTTGTTTTGGAGCCGCATCCTTGTGTCAGGTTTGCATCTTATGCAAATCGGCGTCCGTTCGCCGGATTGCGTCTCCCATCACCCATTAGCGTTCCCTGCGAATCGGCGCCCGTCGCCACTCTGCATCTCCCGTTGCCTATGTCCACGCAGTGCAAATCAGCGCCCGTTCGCCCATTTGGCCATTTGCACCTACATCACCACTTAGCCCAATTGTGCCTATCCTCCTCTTATTAACTCCGCATAATCCCACTGTCACTTCCCCTTTTAGTTCTCTTACATGTTTCATCTACTCCCCTCTACGCTTTGTGGCAGTGTTATTCCGCTTGTATATATAGATCAGAGAGTAGTGGAGGTGACCTTAGAGTATTCTCTTAGGTTTATCTCCACTACAGGTTAGTCTTCATGTCATATCATGCTCTTAGGTTTATCTCCACTACAGACGCATCGCCCACCAGCGACCGCACATAGTGTTTGCCCTAACACCTTGGAAATCTGTTTGAAAAAGTAATGGACCATGGCTCGTTGTCGAGTGCCAGTTACCTGAATGAGCTGGTAAGTAAGAACGGAACCTGAGATGTAGTAGAGACACCTTTGAGTATTGAACATGCCGCTTATTAGGACTAAGGGCTGTCATTGTACAGGTAGGTTGACCATTCTATCACCATGGCCCATTTTTCAAGGCTGTTTGAATGGAATAAAGGACGCACCTGGACTCGTTTCTTTGACTTCTCGAATGTCTTCCCTGGTAGCATCTCAGCTAGCTCACAGTTGGATACCTCCATTTCATCTTGCTCCACCTGTTCGCCATCCTCTCCACTATCGCTTACTTACATCTCGTTTGTTCTCCTGAAGACAGCACAAAGAGCCCTCCATCACCCCCTGCTTCATCCACTAGATCCGCAACCAGCAGTTGGTAGAAATGGACTGCTACAGCGCACAATGAAGCTTTCCGAGCTTGCACAATGTAGGACGGTACACCGTATTTATTCTCGCTTTCACATAAACCGTCCCAGAGCATTTTGAGGCTCCTAAGACCGTGTTGAAAACCAGAATCAGACGAAGATCGGGGGCGGTATCCAGAGAATGCGCGATGAAATGGGCAATCGTTATCTTCTTCCTTAGAAGAGAGCTGTTTCCTAAGCTCCTCACACCTCTTGTAAAGCCAAGAAGAAGCCTAAGCAACGAGTCAAAATTAAATAGGAAGGGTGAGAGAAATACTGTACATAGTTTCTGTCCTGCCGCATGGTTGTGACCACACTTTTCAAGACTTCAAGCTCGTCGTAACCCGGAATGGCAGAGTTTCTGTAATGTGAATATGGACCCAATGAGAGTAATCCCGGCAGAGTGTAGAATGAAAGGCTTTACATCTCACGGTCTGATTTTTTTCTTTCTCTCTCGCTAATTGACGTTCCTTCTTCATTATTCCTCTTTACCATATCCGCCAACTTGATTTGGCATGTTGGCTTTGATGGCACCATGCTGATGATGGAGAAAGTAGTGCCTGCAACAGCCGTGATGCCTTTTATTGACACTTTGGGATCAACACTTTGAATGGAGCACAGGAGCGACTGAGGCGAGACTACTCAGAAGAAGATTCTGGTCTTACATTGGACAGGCACCAGGTGTACAAAGGAACCTCTGACTTCTTTGATGAGCCAGCCGACCTGGCCTGGTTGACTAAAAGATCCTACATAGATTGCACAACTATAGAAATCTGGAGCCACATTAGGAGACGTGTTGGCGTGCGAAGACGGGAACACTCCTTCACCTCTGCCGCACGTCTTCCCGTCCCGTCAAAAATGCGTGCGGTTCGAGACGTGTTTAGTGAGTTCCACGCACGACAAAAAAAGACGGGAACGAAGTACGGGTTCCGGACCCGTCACGCCCCGTTGTGCATCCCTATTGGCCACAGTTCCAGAAAGTGCTCGAAGGAAACTAACGCTCAAGTGCGCAAGTGGCGAAAGGAGGAGGCGTGCAGTTCCGTCACTTGTATTGTATTCTACCCTATTTCTGAAATGCTGGATATATTTCACGCCGAGTTGGCCTGTCGTCGCCAAAGAAAAAACAAACAGAGTGGTATTTGCGCTTGTATCCCTTTCCTAACTGTCTAATGGTTGTGCGCGAATTTGGATCAAAAGCACGTGCTACTGGACCTTCGATCCTAGAAGAAAGGAATAAGGAAACAATCCTCGGAGTGACATAAGATTGCGGAGCGACAGCAAACAAAGTGAAGTACTGATACATTTTCCTCCCACCATCCAACCGCACACCTAAAAGATAGCCCCCGCCATCCTCTTCACGAGGTCCCTCGCGAACGGAATGTAAGAGAGGGAGTACCATATGTACGCGAGGTATGTCGTTATTGCGAACACCTATCATCCATCCACAGAGTAACACAATAAAGACGTCAGTAAGAAAGGGAAAGACTGGAGAGGAGAAGTAGGAGACGGACGAGGACGAGGGCGTCGGATCCTATCACGTAGGCGGAGATGAAGACGAGGACTATCGATGAGATCTAGCACAAACTAATCAACCAACCGCCGGCGCATGGTATAGTGAAGAAGGGATGACAAAGGAGTGGGACGTACGAAGACGATGGTGGCTATGAGTCGGACGGGTTTGAACATGAGCTCCAATTGGCGCTTAAACTTGATTCCACGATGTCACAGATACACATTAGAGCTGGAGAGGGACAAGGAAATGGACGCACGCCGATGAGGAAGCCTGTGCCCACGAGGGAGACGAGGACTCCGATGGTGTAGAGCACTGTTGGCTCGATTCATGAATGAACGAACGGTGAGAAGGGGAAGAGAGACGAACGCGCAAAAGAGGTGACGTTCCCTGTTGTGAAGAGGATACCTCCTACGATGGAGATTGCGAAACCCGCTGCGACGCTGTGTTCCAACCACAGTGGACAGACGGGGTACACACAACGACAAAGGAGAAAGTTCCAATCAACACCGTTCCCATTATACTAAACGAACAAAATAAATAGGGAAGGAGAAGACGGACCAACCAACGAATCCATATATCCTCTGTGTCTTGGACAACTCCAAAAAATCAAAGGTGGACGAATTGTTATTCTCAAACAGCTCCGAGGTGTTCTTCAGCGAGTTCGTATCGATATTGCGCCTGCAATACACCATTCGCATCACATGACCCGAAGACAAAGCAGCAGAAGCGGAGGAGGTCGTGAGTTTTGCCTGTGGATGGAATGGAGGTCGGGAGGGAAGAGGCGTACCAAGGACCAGAGGGGAGCGGCATGTTGGGAATTAGAGAAGAGCTGGAACTAGCCGGAGTTCGTAGCGGGCGTTATTATTGCGTTTATGCTAACAATGAGCGGGAGGAGTTCGTCGTCGTGTCAGCTGTCGGGAAGTTGGCAATGTCCGAGCTCCGAGAATTGGAGGAAAGCGGAATGTGCCGCTCCACTCCTTCTAGATAGCCGAATCGGGATGTTCCGAGAAATGCGGTGTGTGAGTTGGGAATGGTTGACGTCAGAGAGACCACGTCAAGACGCGTCTGATGGATTTCTATTCGAGGCATCACATTCACATAAAAGGGCAGCTCCTTCATCTTCCCCCACTTGAACAACCCATCACTTCATCCACCCACTCATCCATTAATTCACAGCAAATTGAACGACAATGGGTAACGACAAATCGAGCGAACAACAAAGATTCCAGACGTCTGTCTCTTCATCTATCTTATCTGCCAAAAACTCACCTTTTGGTGTTGGGAAACAGCGACGGCGGTTGGCTACCCCGCGACCATAAGCATCATCGATCCTGGCTCCAGTCCACACTGAAACATGTCGAATCCAATCCTACTCCACCAGAGAAGTTCGATGAGTCCATCAAGGGCCTTAAGGATTTGATTGAGAACAATACGAGGATCTTCATGCTTTTCGAGACTATGTTTTCTGAGAGTATGTCCTTCCCCTCTTTTGTCTTTCGCTTTCGGCAACACATCCCTGTGCCAGTTAGCTGGGATCGTTTACTTCTGATGACTTCGTTACTGCTTGGAAAGAGGCTGATACTGGACTATTTGGGGATAGTACCAAACAAGGCGCCTTACAACAGGGACCCAAAAGGAAATCCCGAGATAAGAGACTACCACCACCTCCTCGAAGTCCTGAACCACGTCATAACGACAGCTCCCGCCTGGTCCGACAAAGGGGAGAGCGTCGGTCTAGTCGGTGCGTCTATCCTCTCGTATAATTCAAGCTGTGAGAACTGAGGAGGATGCAGGAATCCCAATAAATGCGATCCTCGACTGGGGAATGGGAACCAAAGCCGGTTTCTCCCTCTTCCTCGACCCCCAACTGAATCAAGCATTCAAAAAGATCCTCAACGCCTGGGGATCCTACCTCCGCTCCCCACCCTCCGCCGACGTCCTCGACGGCTGGCTGTCCCCGCACGGTCTCCAACACCTCGAAGAAGCCGCGAACGTCGAGGGACCGAAGAGGAAGTTTGAGGAGATATACAAGTGCGAGAAAGAGAAGAAACACTATGGATTTAAGAGCTGGGACGACTTTTTCACTCGCCATTTCCGCGAACACGTCCGTCCAGTGGCTAGTCCAGACGACGACGACGTGATTGCGAACGCATGCGAGAGCGTGCCGTATGCGGTCGCACACAATGTGAAGGCGCGAGATAGGTTCTGGACGAAGGGCCAGCCGTACTCTGTCAAGGATATGCTAGACAACGATGAGTGGGCGGACCAATTCGTAGGCGGGACGATCTACCAAGCTTTCCTCTCATCCCTTTCCTACCATCGATGGCATTCCCCCGTCTCTGGAACCATCGTCAAAGTTCGGAATATCGATGGGACGTATTATTCTGAACCGTTGTTCTCAGATTTCGACGAGATGAAGGACGGCGCGGATGCGCAGGGCGAGGTCACTAGTCAGGCGTATCAGGCGGCGGTGGCGACCCGCGCGCTGATATTTATCGAAGCCGATAATAAGAAGATTGGACTGACGTGTTTTGTGGGCGTGGGAATGGTGGAAGTCAGCACTTGCGACATCGGAGTCAAGGTTTGCCTCTTCCTGCATTCTCTCTCTTATAAAACTCACCATGGTTAACAGGTCGGGCAGAAGGTCAAGAAAGGAGATGAGATCGGAATGTACGTCCTCTACAGCCTATCTCTTGCTAAAGGAAGGCATGGAGTTCATTCACGTTGTCGGGAGATAGGTTCCACTTTGGAGGTTCGACCCATTGTCTGCTCTTCAGGAAGGGAGTGAAGCTGGAAGGCTTCCCGAAGACCGGAGGGAGCAAGAATGTACCGCTCAGATCACATCTCGCCAAAGTCGTATGATCTAGTGATAGTGGGAATTGCTATCCGATCCGATGTTCGAGTCTCTCCATTCTATCCTCTCCCGAGAGAGAATATCAGTCTTGCATCAACCAAGGATTTTCTGAGTGCGAAGGGTTACGATCACTACATACTTAATCTGTTGTCTATACACAAATGCACCGCAAATATTCTCACCTAGCACACATATAGTAAGAGAGTGCTCTCTTCTCGCGTCCCTCCTTAAGGGAAAAGCATCCGCCTCAAAGATTTCATTTCTGGGCAATTGTCTGGCCCTTCACATTTGTGTCCAATCTTCGCCATGTGGAAATCAATGAGAGCGAGCGACCCGTCAGGTCTTCGAAAGATGTTGTACGAATCAATATCCCCGTGCGTCACTCCAATGGAGTGCAACTGGAGCACATGTCGCCAAAGTTGGTCCCTAGCGATTTCGCATCAGAACAAATACAATCGCGCCACAAGTTTCAAGGAAGGAAGACTCACTTGTCGCTCTCGGGGAGCCCGGACAAATTCCCTATGGGTTTCCCTAACAGATCCCACGTTGACTGCCCGACATCTTCAAGTAGGAAGCAGTACATTGGGTACTCGCTCCCCAATTGCCAGACACCGTAAAGTTTAGGAACGAAGGGTAGCCGATGAGGAGCTAGATAACGATAGACCGATACTTCACGCAGCATCCTTTCTTTGGTGTCGTCGTCATATGTCTTTGATATGACGGTCATGGAGGTTCCGGGAAGATGTCCTCTGAAGGCTTGCCCGCCCTCCCACCTGGGACCACATTCATAATTGAAACAAATCTGAGGCTCGTCACTTGGTGTAGATACGGCTGACGGTGGCCATTCCTTACTGGCCAAGATCGTGCCAGCAAGAGCGAGGGTCAGATCGTAGGTTTTGAGGTCGTACCTGCTCAAGTTGTACAAAATTTTCAGACGATGAATCTAAACTTGGTCAACCACCGCGATAAACAAGAAATTGAAAGAAATAGACTCAGTACCATGGAGAGATCAAATGCAAGTTGCTGCGGATGTTGGCATCGTCCAGCCCAGAACGGTTGCTCATGTAAACCGCGGCAAGGGTTATCTTCTGGTCCGTCGCCTTCTCTAGAATACCCCCCATCAGACAAAGTGCTACCGCGACCAACTTTCGGTGTAAAGTTGGCGTTGGCGTCCGTGTTAGCGACATTGGAGAACTAAACCAGAATGGGGATCAGGCAAGTAGAAAATGTGATCGGGAAACCACACAACTTTGTCAACACTCATTTTGCCTCTATTAGACTCCTTGTTGAAACCGAAGATAGTCGTGTTAACGGCAGTTTTGATACGGCTGAGAAGTAGGGACCTAAAGTCATTCAAAAGAGACGTTTGTCGAGTCCTCTCATCCCCAGTGCCCGAAAAAGGTTGCTCTCGATATAGCCAACTAGGGATACTGTGCTCGCGATAACGCATAGGCGAGTTGAAACGAGCTTTCAAAGTCTTGTAATGGTGCCTCAAAATCAGTGACACTCGAGCCACACGTTGAGTAAAAACGTGAAGTTGACGGCGCGTTCGTTCCTTCCCCATGTCATTGGAGTATATTTGGATAGGCTGGTTTTCGAAGACTTCGGGAACGAAGATATCATTCTTCGTATCTGAGCTGCCGAGAATCTGTTGACTATGGCATTGAACCACGCCTCGCTCATGAGCAGCCGCATATCTGGAGGACGGGTTGAGAAATTTCTGTTTGTAACTAGTCGCTTGGCGAGCCGTTAGGAGGGAGAAGTGAGTCTGAAGAAGATACTGCTTGAGCTGTTTGAGTGGGGTCTGGGACATGATAAACCTCGAAGGGATCCGAGATGCCACTTGGGACTACTTCCTAGAATCCTTGAGCATATGTCCACAGCTGCAGCATCGTAACACAATAATCACTGGATACTCACTTTGTGCGAAAAATGAAGCCTATTACATAGAGTGTGTTCTCACAATATTGAATGCAGAGTGAGGGTTGGAATGTGGTCGCAAAATGAGTCCAAGTAGCTGACTATGTGTTCTTCGTGCTTAGGACCTTCCCTTCATTCACTTCAAGGCTTACAACGAAGCTCTCAAGCTTCACATAAACAACTGCCGAAGAAATGACTGTCACAAAGTTCGGACAGTTTATTACAAGACAAGGCTGCAATCAACGAGTATGGGTACTTTTGCACTTTCGTGCGCAGCCTCGTCATAAGTTGACCATAGATTTGGACGCAGCATCTCAGTTACCAGTACAGTAAAGGTCTCATGGATTGCTTCTCAACCAAGCCATGGTTATTGAATTACGGACAGAAAGTAACGGTAAGCCCAGTCCCAAGAGCGGAGTTCCTGAAAACAGTGTTAATTTTCCGTGAACGAGTGAAATAATTGGGGATGGACGGACCTGTCAGCAACCCCTCCATCGTCATTAGTCTGCCATGCCTGATCTTTGGGGCAGTTTCCTGGCACGCAAGTTACGCTCTGCCCATCAGCTGCACTGAGCCTGATGGGGATATTGATCGATCCTCCAACGTAGCTAGATTCAGGTAAAAAGGTTAAATTGAATTCGAGGATCGAATTGACAACCTACCTCAAGTCCCAGCTCGTCCTCAATCCTCCCCACTGCCCAAAGTCAGCGTAACCCTCCTCAGCAAAAAGGGCGGCAGCAGTGATTCCGGCATCGTTGCATACCAAACCTGAAAAGATGTTGAGTTAGTAATGCAAGCAAGCTCGCGAGAGACACAAACCTCCGTTGCACCTGCCAGTCGCACAGTTAGCACCCGAACCGTCACAGCCTGTCCTTCCCCAAGCGCGGATTCCCTGGGGTAACGTCAAAAATTACTCAGAGCTGATGAACAGCAGGAGACGCACAGTGAGATTGCTATCAACTGAAACGCTCTTGGTCTGACCAGACGGCAAGACGTCTCCCCAGGCAACGCTGGGGTCAACAGCTCCCCACGGCGCCCTTCCCAAAGCGGGCCATATCGTGTAAGAGCATCGGTTCGTGAAAGTAATGGTGATAGCTGAAGCTTGAGCAGCAAGCAGCGCAGGAATGAGGAGGAGGGACTTCATTTTGCAGGAACGTGAGGTGAATTGCGAAGAGCGCAGAGGAGCCTCTCACCTCTTCATGCATTGACCGTCCTCACCGTGTCCAAACGGGTGAGGAATCTGGTGAAACGGAGTGCGCCGTGCTCATATTATATTCTCCTAAAG
>MU271673.1:0-23122 GCA_021432655.1 Atractiella rhizophila
GGGGAGAGAAGAGGTGTTGGAAGGACAGGGAATTCCCCAAAGTGGTGTCGAAGCAGTAGACGGGAACCATGACTCTAACGGAGGAGTCATCGTATCCACAACAGGAACGAAACACGTGACACAACTGTCCAGAGTTACAGACGGGCAAGAAAAGGAGGGAATTAGCTCCCAAACAGATATATCCAGCAATGTATGAATGTTCTTTCAGTACCGGCAATGCAAGGTGACCCATGAGTGGAAGCATCTGTCGGGGGATCTTTTATAGTAAGAAGGATATGTGAAACTCCTCGTTCTCTAACTTCTCCTTTCAGCTCTCACCACTTTCGCACAGTGATGAAAGGATGTCTGTTAACATTAATGGTTAACCCACTCTGACCCCTTTCCTAAATCCAAGGAAGGAGGTTCGCAACCGTCCGCGAAGTCTGTTGTGATTGAGCTTTTATCGCCCGTCGACCTAGAGGAAAGTTATGTGCAGTTCAAGGATTCATCAACATCCCTTCCCATCGGTCTGTTGGTATCAAGTTATGTGTTCAAACGGACCTACAGCAGGCATAATTGCTTAGCTAGAAAGCGTGCTGACTACTTCTTCTTTACAGTGACACCATTTTGATAAACTCTGCTTCATCTCTTCGTCTTCCGCATCTGCTGCGGCTTCAAGTCTATCTGCAGATCAACCCTTCGCCAACATGATGAATGATCTGCAGCTGACCTTTTTTCCAGGTTCGTATCTGCCTCAACATTAACTATCACATCCGCATAAGTAGCTTCCATCCCTCCATCTATTCGCCTCCCTCCACTGCGAAGATGTGCATCCGGCAGTTCAGCAACATCAGGCTTGAAAAGATTCCGAAACTTAGGGCCTGTATTACTCTGCCCATGCGTGGCACTGGCTTTGCTACCGTCTGGTGAGTTTGCAACAGACCGAAGGTGGAGCACGATGCGAGAGGCCATCATTGTCGTGAATATTATGGCAAGCGATGAGTTTAGACCTGGGATGAGCACCGAGGGAATACTGTTCGCAGAATCCGTTTAGGAGAGCAATTTGGACGCAAAGATGCGAACAGGAATACGTACCAGAAATAAATCAGATTAATCAGGTTGCAGGCAAATACGATAATGAAATAGAGGACGCCATCGCGCAAGAAGATTGAGAGGAGGCGCGATGGAAGTGTAGTGCCACAGTAAGTGAGGACGGGTCTTGTAATGGCTTAGCAACTAGTTAGCCGAAGAATGACACGACACACTTGAGCATGAATATCGTTGCTGTTGTGTCGTAAAGGAGAAGCGGGAGCCTATGCTTTCCATCAACAATCTAATCCCGATTTCAGCGGAAACAAAAACCAAAAGGCCCATTGATTACTTTTGGAAAAGTCAGCTTGTCATACTGGACTGAGGATGAATCACTTCTGATCTGCTCTAACAGAGAGACAGCCCCTTAGACCAGGCGGTCTATGACACTCATCAGTCATTGTCTCCTCTAACTTGAAAGACGCACAAAGGCAGGGCCATGTTGTGAGTAACTGACCAGACCTGAACAGTTGCACCAGCAATAGCGAGAATTCCGAAGAAGTAAGCAATCCATGTACGTCTGTTCCACATTACCCACACTCTTGCGCCAAAGAGGAACTCGCAGCCCACTGCACCATATCACATGGGTCAATTTGTGAATTTGTATAGAGGAGGGGAATGCACGAAAGACAAAGATGCCAGCCACAGGTACAAGAACCTGAACCTTGTCGCACGTTTTCGGGGCGAATTCCAACCACGCAAAACACATCGTCAACACAACACTGAGAAGGCTCCAGTATCTTTACGTTTCTCGCTTGAGTCTACGACGTGCGGAGAGAAGTTGGAGAAAGACGCACCGGTTGAAGAAGAACGCGAATCGGACTGGCGTCCAACGCTGAGCCTTCCACATGGTTGTGTATTCGTTTGGGAAAGTGAGAACGAAGTCCCAACAGTAGATTGCAAAGCAAGCTGTCGCTTCAGTTCAGTCCAGTTGGCATGATGAAGCGAGAGCGCGAACCAGTCATATAAGTACGGTTAGCAGAAAGTGCTTCCTCCAGAGATGCGCGTTGGAGAGCCAGCGCAAGCTGTTCTTCCAAAGTAAGGTCGGGACCCGTTTCAGAAGAGGAGGGTGACATGTCTCCTTTTGTCACTGGATGATTGCTAGATAGGTCAAACGCTTCGGCGCTTCTGCGCTTCAGCTGAGTGGAGAGGCGCGCTCCTTAAAACTTGTGTGTGTGAATGAATGAATGATCTGGAACCTCTGCATGATGCTCTTAGACTTTCAGGCACCACATGAAGCGCACGATGAAGGATTCGGGCACGATGAAGAATTCGGATGAGAAACCCACCTATTGACTGAGGATAAAGAATCGACCACCTCCACTTCGAAGCACTCTATCGCCGTATTCGGCTCAGCCGATAGTTGGTCCCAGACTTCTGCAGGCACAAGAACAATCAAAGCAACTCTGGGAACAACCTTCAGTACGTCTCCTTCTGCCCGTTTCGGTGGATCGTTCTTTCTTCTGCTGTGTTCAATCGAGCCAAGAACATGCTCGCATCTCAGCGCAACCCCTTGACTCGTATGCATCATGGGAAAACACCCACCCCATACACTAACTCTCTTTATTCCATGAAAGAATACAGAGCACGAAAACTTTCACGGCACCTTCCACCCCATGGTAGAGGATTCAGCAAGCATTTTCACATGCTATCCCAGGACGCAACACTTTGCGACCAGTCAAGACAATACACAGGAAATAACGTTGAGTGATACAGTCCTTAGGACTCAGTTCCCCATGATGAGGAAGTGTCATGTATCTTGAAGCCTGGCCACTTAGGCTAACCAGCTTGACCTGTATTCGTCCCGCAACGCGTTATTCGTTCCCCACACGCTTTCGTCGCACCAACCGCTGCTTCCCTTATTCTGAGTCTGAGGGTGAACGATTGTGATAAACGTCCATCGGACTCTGCAAACTCAGCGGGATGCTCAACTTGTGGTGAATAAAATAGGAATATAAAGTAAAGGATGGAAAGATATACATACTCAGAAGGACGCAATCCCTGGACGACGCTAAATCCCATCATAGCAATCCATATGAACGTTCTCGCATTCAACCCAGAACGAGAAGTATGCCCGGGGAGCCTCAAAAAGACAAACTGATCGACGACCCCGGATGAGGTAACGCCGCGAGGGCGATGGAAGGGGAGGGAATGGCGACGTTCTTTGGTACATCCGAAGGAGCAACTGCAGGGCAACTAAGAGGCATTCACACTCTTTCGCCCTGCAGAACGGCGCCGTTTACTGCATACGTAGTCAACCAGCCCAAGTTATTGGCTGACTTCATTGGGAAGGGATGTAAGAGAAGAGGATCATGATGATTACTCGGATCACTCGTAAAGTTCAAACAAGTTGTGTCACGTGGTCGGGTAGGGGGAACGCTCTTCCAAGACCATCGAAAATCCTGTGACATTACAGCTCGCTCCTCTTCCTTTTTTATTCGCTCCCGCGCCTCCATTAGTGCCTTACCCAAAAGATTACTTCCCCAACTGTCCTTCCCTCTTTCCAGCCCTTCAAACACTTCCGCTCTCCATACCCTATTCCCAGGCTCTATCCCTTTACCTCGGCTACAACACGGTTATAGTTACAATCAGCGGGGGTTCATGATCAAAAGAGAAGCATTCGAACCTAGATGCTCCCGATTACCTGTTGGCAATAGCTTTGCTTTCACGCTTCCAGTAGCTCCTTCAGCCACCGCCTCTCTTCTCCACCGCTTTTCTTCCACAGTATTAGACACCCTGCTCTCCTGGCTTTCGCATGTCCGCTGGATAATGCGGTGCCAATATCTGTCTCGCAGTTTCCGTTGTGGCAGGCACAAACATGTACAATCCATAGAATGAATACTGACACTGATCCATCATCTTCACTCAGGTCCAATCCCCACATCGAGAACCGCTACACTGTACCCAAACAAGACAATGTTGAAGTATGCCATGTACCTTAACAGTGCTTTCAGCGATCGCACCTGATGATACGGCAGAAAGCACGCACTGTACAGGTATTGAACCAGTAATGTCAGAAGAATTCCAAAGAAAGGAAGGAACAGGGTCTAGGAAGCTGTGGTAGTACTATTGAGAGAAGTGTCCGTGAGGAGCCCAGAAGATCATGGCTCCATTTTGTGTTAGTATTCTTTACAACTGAAGAAGGAGGGACACAGAAATATACCTTCTTAGCGCCAATCATAACTCTGCACTACGTTCAACTTTGATTTGAGCCGGGACATCTCACCACTGAACGAGCAAACTTAGAGAGGCTCGGTGTCGTACTCGGAAATATGCGTCCTTCAAGTTGTGGCGCATAAATCATCCTTTCCTTTCCATTCTCTCTCCTTCCTTTCCTCTCGATGGTCAGCGGTCTAAGCGATGGAGACTCGAATTTTGATCAAAAATTGGGCATATTGAGCCTTGTTCGAGATGGAATATACTAGTTGTGGAGACAGCTTCAAGAAAGATTCCGATATGCATTTTGACCAAGCTAGTCAAGTAGAAACAAACGTTGCACCATCAAGACCATGTTCAAGCTTCAGCTTCAGCTTCAATGTGTCTTTAGCGTTCATCCTTTCATCCGGCCAGATTCTCATCAATCCTTCAAGCAGCTCCTCGATCCCCTCATGAACGAAGGGAAAACATAAATTCGTCTTTGAAGCACCTTTTGAGTAATCTAGATTAGGCTCACACCCTTCGAGGAAGGTAGGAGCTCTACCCATCCCTCTCATTCTACACGTTGTCACAAAATCTGAAAAGGAACGGTGAGCGGGACGAAGGGTCTTGTGTTTCGGTATTCGGTGATGGAGCGTCGAGCTGCGTTCCTACTTAGTATTTCGAAGAATGGAACGGCAGAAGAAGTGTACTTAAGGAGATCATACAGCTCATCTGGTACACTGTAGTTCACTGCTGCTTCCTTGCCCCGTTCCTCTAAGTCTTCCATTAAAGCTTCCAAGTCATCCGTTCCAAACTTGAAGCATTGCATCTTCAACTCTTCGGCTTCATTAGAGGCGTGAAAGAGAGCGGTCCCCGGTTCAAAGCGGAACCACTATGATGCTTCTTCAGCGTCAAAGAATATGAGGTCAGCAAAACGCACAAGCTCTGCTATTGTGCATCCTGCAGCCCACATGTCCATTGAAGAGTGTACCAAAGGCCAACAAAATAGTGACTCAGGAGGTCGGTAGCTTGCTGTCCCCAAGCGCTTGAAGGGTGACTTCGTGGGTCTGCATACCCCTTTGTCCTGCCCAAGCGAGACGGACAAACCAAAATCGCATAATCGAAGCTCGTACTTCGATTGTGTTGATGTAGGTGAGGAGGAGGCTGGAATGGAAGAGGAAGGTGTGACAAGTATATTCTCCCATTTGAGGTCGAGGTGAGCAATACCGTGAGAATGGATGAAAGAAAGGGATTGAAGGAGTTGGCTCGTTATCGATCCCATCTGATCGATTCTTGATCAGATGTAGTCCTCAATGTGGAGAAAATGGAACACACCTCTGTGCAGGTCAACGTTGTTCTGCGAACGTCTATAGACTGAAAATAAGGCGTCACGAAACCCCCTATGAATTGCTATAGTCATCATCGACACATATCACTCAAGGACGAGAGCGAGGACTTGAATCTCACAGCTTTATGGTCCGTGATGACTTGAATCACTTCGGGAACCCAGCCATGCTCTTGTTTTCTTTGTTCTCTCCCCAACTCACTCAGTAACCTACAATGTTCAATTTCTCTCTTCTTCCATCCTTCCGACGGGCCATTTCGCACGCGCTTGAACAGCTAAAGCAGGGTCGAAATGTCAGTTGTGTGCTACTGAGAAAAGAAGCGAAAGGCGAACCTTGAGTGCATAATGCTGTCCACCTCCATCACCGGCAGTGAACAAAGTACCCCTGAAAACAACAGCATACGTCCCATTTGCTGTCGCCTTCACCCTTGCATAACCGTGCGACTCTACCAGATCACTAGGCAGATTCCAAGCGGCTAGCAAGGAAGGAGGGTCGGGGACGGGTGCGCGGGTTGAAAGAGGAAGGGCTTTGAGTGAGGACGAGGCAGCGCGTCCCATCGCCTTCGTTTTCGCGTCTGATGATGGTTTAATGAGAGATCGAGAGATTGAACGAGAGATGACATGCAGATTTGAAGGATTGAGCCGTTTGGGCGATTTGGATGGTTGACGCATGGGCTGCAGGGCGAAACAGTTGTTTGCACCAGAGGGCATAGGTGACGCTTGTATGCAGCAACAAAGGCTCCAGGACAAGGGTACAAGGGGCACATTGATAACAATGCTTGTCATTTGTTCTCTCGGTGCGTTGAACTCCAGAAACTGTTGGAAATGGAATTGCGCTCGACTAGAATGCACTCCGACAAGATGTTACAGTCCTCTTCCCTAGCGAAATGCGAGAATCCGAAAAGACTCATAGTATTTGGGAAGATTTATTGCCCGCTTTTTCACAACACATCAAACCGAGACGCAAACAGAGGATGGGCACCTACTGTTACTACATTGCGAGATTTAAATATGGTCGGAAGCATCATCCTCGAGACTGTGAGAGACCGAGTCGACACCAGTAGGACTTATGTTGTAATCTTAACGCGACGCATCGCGCAACACATTGTATGTTAATGAAACCAATGCGGAAAGTTGAAGTATTTAATTCTCAACTTCAAAAATGTAGGTGCATGACAGACCGCACTTTGATACCTTGGAACGGTAAATGTGCAGGTTCAAAGACTTAAAAAAAGTTGAAGCAACAGCTGGGAACAGAATAGCGAGGACTTCTGGTCTGATAGTTCTGATAAAAGTGTGGGAAATACTGAGCACGGTCAGAAAGACAGAATCCATTCCCATCAGCAAGACCAGGTATTGCTCTCCCAGGCTCCGAACGAAGAGATTACCGATAGTTATATTTTACGTGCAGCCTGAAGCTTTGACGGTCCGAGGCAGGCTTCCAGATACTTTCTACTTCCCGGCCGCCCATTTATTGCAACCAAGGGAGAAGGAGAAAGGAGGGAACTGGTCGAAGATGACGATTACGACTGATTGACTCTCGTGCATTGCTTCTTTGTTTTTCAGTAGGTGTGGTGATATGTGCTACTAGTAGTATATTTTGCTCTTGTGCTTTCATTGTAATTGGACGCGTCCTGCGTTGTTTTAGACGTTGTCATGCGGGTTTCGACGCATCCCTTAACGCCTTGCCTTCTGCTTGACTTTTGATCATATCGTTCCGCTCGGTGAGATTTGGAAAATCCTCAACAACATGGCAACACTGCCGTGTACCACACTTTGTCGAAGCATGATCCATAGAACATGGGATGTGTTGAAGTTCAACTAGTCGTTCAAATAGCTTGCCTGCACCGGCTGCATATTCAATATCTAGTGAACTTTCAATGCCATCATAATAAACTTGAAATCGCTCGACAAATCATATATCCAGGAGTGCACTGCAACCCTTAGATTAAGAAATAAAGACTAAGTGCTACTACCTCCCAACTCCGATTTTGGTGGCTCCGACGTAGTATTAACCTACGAATTTACAAGTAAAGCTCTCGGCCTTGTTGGAATCTCCTCCAATGTATACACCGTCTTGAGGATATGGGCAAAGCTTCCTTTCGAATTTAACGCCTTCATTTTTATTGTCCTATCAATCTTTGTCAGTCCGTCGCCACTGTTGAGAGGACGACGACGTACGTTAATGTATTTGCTACCGATTATTTCATTGGGAGCGACCCCTTTCTCCGTCCACTGCATTAGTGCCAGTATCGCATCGTGTTGTGCATCGAAGACTGAGGATTGCAATGATCCGTTGATCGATAGGTCGCTCTGTCCCGGTCCTCCGAAATTGTATGCTCCATTCCCACTTCTGCAATGGCTGGATAGACCACAATGTTTGTCACTGCCCTATATTTGAACCAAGCAAATTGGCTTACAGCATTCCAGGAACTAGACTGGAGTGTGAGCAGCGATGTTATTACATGAGGATGACGGCATACCTGCGAACAGCCTGTAGCTCTTGCTAATGTCAAATCCTTTGAGAGCCGTCCTAACGCGCTCGTAATACCAGAGAGAGCTTCCCGATCTGTTTCTCCGCTGTAAGCTGCTGAAAAATGGCTCTGAACTGCGGAAACTTACGGTATCAGTGTATCTAGATTTCCTCAGCCGGAATTTAATATTGAAGGCGAGGAAGATGCTCACCAGAAAGTCCAACGAAAGTCATAAGTTTACCTCTCTTTAGAAAATCCTTGATATTTGGATCTATGGCATTTGTTTGACCAGGATCGGTGACGTCCGCGATTCTTGTGAGGCGAAGCAGCTCTGTATCATTTGCAGAAAAATTTCCAACAGTCGTCTCGTTCAAGACCTTTCTCTAACTTCAGCCCACAATTTATGCTGTTGGCGCATAAGCTACCTGATACCTGAAATAGTCAGCTGCACGGTGGCGTTAGCAAACTAACTTCTGCGAGATATCAAAACACTGACGGGCAGGACCAAAAGGGACTCCTGTGACACTGAACGCGTCCGAGTAGCCCTCAGAACCTGGTTCGAAGCCGAAAAACATGAGCTCGCCGTTATCTTGCGCTGTCCAGTTTGCCCAAACGTTCTTCATGGTCTCGAGCTTGGCAGCTGACAGCTGGCCTTCGAGAGGACTGAGGTCAGGATGACATTTTCGGGGATTGACGATTATCCCATCCTCCACCCCATCGAGCCCGTCGCATTGCTGCAACACTAAAGCTCCAATAGTGGCGTAATCTTCAGTTGTTAAGTGACCGGCAGAGTTAACTGGATTTGTGATCGCATTGACACGGTCTGCATCCTGAAGTGAGTGCTGGGACGTTAGGAGCATGGGGATTACATGTCCATCCATTTAGATGCGGCCACCATTGAGCGGCGGCACCTTTTTACAGAGATGTCAGTTCAAAATTCTTGAATGGAATAACCGTACCAGCCAGAATGCCGTCATAGTCATCAGGAAACATTTGCGCTTCTTTCAAACCTTGCTTTCCACCGCTTGAGCATCCCAGCCAATAGGCATATTTGGGCTTAGAGCCATAGTATGCCTAAAGCAGCATCCTATGAATTCCGGATAACACGCAGAACTCTCGAACCTTGGCAATAGCCTTTGCATAAACAGTGCTCAAGTGGACAGCTCTCCAACCGAAGTCGATCTGAACTTGGTCTCCCAAAAGAGCAAAGCTGCCATCGGAGCCTGTCAGAAGCTGACTTAGTGCGTCCATGGTTTGCTCAGATCAGATGGGAACTTACCAGTGCCGTTATGTCCAGCATCTGTACTGGCAACTGAGACATCCCGCAAAGCACATCAGCTGCAAGGACGCCGCGGACAACAATAAGGATTTACCTGCGAAGTGATACTTGCTCAAGGGGATACCCTACCCTCTGATTCAACAAAAAGCGACAGTGAAGCTTTCAGCCTTACCATATCAGGATAATTGATTCCTCCTGCGTCTCCGCCATTCCCAACAAACGCAAATCGCCCATTCCATTCTTCAGCGGTTGGCAACCATATTTCGAAGCGCGTCTAGAAGGGGATAAGACGTTCATTTCACTTGCTTAAATACAAACGAGACATTTTGTGGAGTACTCACCTTTGATGAATTAGACGTTTTGATCTCTCCACCGTATCGACAGAACGCGCTGAGATTAGGAACGGGAGTATTGTAACCTGGAATATCTGCAGTGCTCAAACTTCTGTTACCTTTGGGCATCTACCAAAGGAGGCATGAAACTCACTAGTTGGGTCAGTGAAGGTGGTCCCAGCAGGATAATCTTGCGCTACATGACTGGTCAAATTGGGAAGGAGGAGCGGAGCGAGTTGAAAAAGCGAGGAACAGGAATGACTGGAGTTCAAGAGTTTCATGTTGGAGAGAAACACTGCTTGGGACATCGCAATCCTACTCTGGCCTTTAAGGCATGCTTCAAAACCTTGGGAAAGCTCTTTCCAGCCGGGAAATCTATCTGCTCTGTTAGTCTGAGGGAGCACGAGGGTGTTGGAGGTGGAGACGGCTGGAGCGGAGATGCAGGAAGAATCCAAGCTTAGAAACTTCATGCTTCAGCTGAAGCTCTGTCGCCAGGGCAAGGGCGTAATAGCGCGGTTTCCTTTCATAATTGCTCCTTCCATTGAAACTCCCCACCCACACGCTCGCCACAAAAGTCAGAACAAGCTGACGATTCAGGCTAATTCCGTTCTGTTTGGAATTGCAGATGGTCTGAAATCTGGCCCAGGCAACGGAATGAACCAAGTGTCACTAAAGCATTGCGAATAAAGCATTGCGATTTTGGTTTCATTCTGTTACAAAATCTGGCACCAGGTGTCGCGGAAGGACAAACAACTCTAATCATGAACGGTGCTGTTGTCCCAGGCAATCTTGGAACAGCAACTTTCCCCGTCTGGTCTGATAGTAGAAGCCCCAAGCCCCGTGACGATCACCAAGAAAAAGTGCTGAATGTGAACACCTCCTGTCGAGAAGGTACTCTGAACAAACGGAACGTAGCTGAAGAATATGGCGAGGGAAAGGCAACCAGCATGGCAGGAAAGAGGAACAAATTCGACGTTGTCGATCGGCCAACAGGCGGTTGCTGAACAACGGATAGTCGACGTGTGCGCGTTGTGAGTATAGGTTACCGGTCCAGCGTTGAGCTGGGTACACAGTGACAAGGAAATATGCACCCCATTGAGTTATCACTAACTAGTGTGAAAAAGTAGATCGCTTGAGCACGATTCGTTGCTTCTGCATACAGTTCGGGCTCCACGTCAACGCCCTCACTAGTCAAAAAGCCAGTAACATATCCAGAATCTAAGGAGTTGTTCGCGCTAAGCCAGCCAGATCTTCAAGAAAGGTATGCCCTTTCGAACGAATCCGAAATAGAAGGCAAAAGCCACTCACAAAACTACACTGATATTATTTCGTTCTTCACTCTCCCATCTTCGTCAAGCTTGCCTCATAACTTCCAACGTTGGAAGCAAATTAAGTCCATAAATCTTAGTTTTGGGAGATCCAGATGTTCCCCCACGGCCGCCGTCTTTTGTTGCCAAACCTAATCGAAAAACACAAGCGCACACTGAATTTCAAGCATCCTGATTGGACCAGCTGATAAGAGCTGACGTGGAAACAAAAGAAGTTTAGATAACGAATTTTGATTTACAGTTGCGGGTGTTTTCGGACAGATCCCGAAGCGCAGAGCAGCCTCTTAAGAAAGGAGGAGTTGAAAAATAAAGAGCCTCATTGGGTCGATTCATCATTGCACCATCGAATTCCCATTCCATAAAGCCAACATCTCAACACACTCTCACCAGCTTTCGCAGCTATCACTCCCAGAAAGAAGCAAGTCAAGGCGTAAGCGAAGGAACTGGGGAAGGGGAGTGATCGAATTATCGAAGAGTGATCGAAAGCGTTTAAAAACTTATAGAAACAACATAAGAACATGGAAGGTGAGTCTCTGCTTTCAGATTGGTAAAGGGAACGAAAGGAGCGGCTTATTGATGGGTTGTTTCATTCGGAAACGCAACACAAAACAGATGAGCCTCATGCGCACAATGTCCTCCGTGATTCTGCCTCCACCGGTCTCCCTGCCGCGCAGGGACTCTACGATCCAGCGCTAGAGAAGGATTCGTGCGGTGTCGGATTCATAGCGCACATCCGCGGTCAGCCCTCTCACCACCTCGTCACTTCTGCTCGTTCCCTACTATGCAACATGACCCATCGCGGGGCCACCGGAGCGGATACCAGGGACGGAGATGGCGCTGGAGTGATGGTTGGGATTCCGGATGAGTTCTTCAGAAAAGAAGCGGGAGAAATTGAACCACTTAACGCCACTGAAGAAGGAACGGCAGGTGGCAAAGTCGTATTGCCGAAAGAAGGAGAGTATGCGGTTGGGAACGTCTTCTTCAAGCGTGGGGACGAGAAAAGATTGAGGGAGGAAAAATCACTATTTGAGAAGACCGCAAAAGAACTCGGTCTAAAGGTTCTGGGATGGAGGGAAGTGCCAAAGGACAATTCTATCCTTGGCCCGGCGAGCACGAGCAGAGAACCAGTCATATTGCAACCGTTCGTCGTTAACGAAGAATACCGAATGGAACAAGGAATAGAGTACAAGCGCACGCCACTTGGTTCAGCCACCCGCATGAATTCTGAGCGCTTCCGCTCCCCTCGTCTTCCATCTCGCGGCTCTGGCCTCGTCTCCAGAGACTCTTCTCAGTCTAGCATGAACAGGAGAAGCATGGCAACCGAGCTCGTCGATAGGTTGAGCAGCTTCAATATACCTCCTGCTCTTGGTGGCGATCCAATAATGAAGGAGGAAGAAGAAGAAGAGGGTGGCTTCGATGAGAAGCGGTTCGAGAGGCAGTTGTACGTGCTGAGAAAGAGGGTCACGCATTTGATTGGAGGCTTGAGCAAGGGGTTTTATATCTGCTCCCTGAGTAATAAGAATTTGGTTTATAAGGGTCAGTTGACGCCTAGTCAGGTGTATAACTACTACCACGACCTGTAAGTTCTTTCCGGTTACGTTAGCTATGGAACAACACTGATGCGAGTACAATGGGATAGCAACCATGTCCTGTTCAAATCCCACTTCGTTCTAGTACACTCTAGGTTTTCTACAAACACCTTCCCGTCATGGGAAAGAGCACAACCCATGAGATGGGCAGCACACAACGGTACGCATTCTCGTTACATCTTCTAATCTTCTCGGTCGATTAAACGAATGCAAATAGGTGAAATCAACACGATCAGGGGTAACAAGAACTGGATGACCGCTCGAGAGGGTATCCTAAAGTCGACTCGATTTGATGCGGATCTAGAATCCCTCTATCCCGTCGTCGAACCAGGAGGATCGGATTCGGCCTCGTTCGATAACGTGCTGGAGCTCCTCGTCATCAATGGAGTGCTCACGCTCCCAGAAGCCGTGATGATGATGATACCGGAAGCCTGGCAGAACAATCCGCTGATGGAACCGGAGAAGAGGGCTTGGTACAGCTGGGCCGCTTGTCTTATGGAGCCTTGACACTAGTTGGGTCAGTGAAGGTGGTCCCAGCAGGATAATCTTGCGCTACATGACTGGTCAAATTGGGAAGGAGGAGCGGAGCGAGTTGAAAAAGCGAGGAACAGGAATGGCTGGAGTTCAAGAGTTTCATGTTGGAGAGAAACACTGCTTGGGACATCGCAATCCTACTCTGGCCTTTAAGGCATGCTTCAAAACCTTGGGAAAGCTCTTTCCAGCCGGGAAATCTATCTCCTCTGTTAGTCTGAGGCAGCGCGAGGGGATTGGAGGTGGAGACGGCTGGTGCGGACAGGAAGAATTCAAGCTTAGAAACTTCATGCTTCAGCTTGAAGCTCTGTCGCCAGGGCATGGACCTAATGGCGCGGCTTCCTTTCATAATTGCTCCTTCCATTGAAACGCCCCACCCACACGCTCGCCACAAAAAGTCAGAACAACTGACGATTCAGGCTAATTCCGTTCTGTTTGGAATTGCAGATGGTCTGAAATCCGGCCCAGGCAACTGAATGAACCAATTGTCACTAAAACATTGCGATTTTGGTTTCATTCTGTTACAAAATCTGACACAACGTTGTTGCGGGAGGACAAGCAACTAATCAGGGACGGTTGCTGTTGTCCCTGGCAATCTTGGAAAGGCAGCTTTCCTCCTCTGGTCTAAGAGTAGAAGTCCCAAGCCCGTAACGATCGCCAAGAAAAAGCGCTGAATGTGAACACCTCCTGTCAAGAAGGTACTCAGAACAAATGGAATGTAGCTGAAGAATATGGCGAGGGAAAGGCAACCAGCATGGCAGGAAAGAGGAACAAATTCGACGTTGTCGATCGGCCAACAGGCGGTTGCTGAACAACGGATAGTCGACGTGTGCGCGTTGTGAGTATAGGTTACCGGTCCAGCGTTGAGCTGGGTACACAGTGACAAGGAAATATGCACCCCATTGAGTTATCACTAACTAGTGTGAAAAAGTAGATCGCTTGAGCACGATTCGTTGCTTCTGCATACAGTTCGGGCTCCACGTCAACGCCCTCACTAGTCAAAAAGCCAGTAACATATCCAGAATCTAAGGAGTTGTTCGCGCTAAGCCAGCCAGATCTTCAAGAAAGGTATGCCCTTTCGAACGAATCCGAAATAGAAGGCAAAAGCCACTCACAAAACTACACTGATATTATTTCGTTCTTCACTCTCCCATCTTCGTCAAGCTTGCCTCATAACTTCCAACGTTGGAAGCAAATTAAGTCCATAAATCTTAGTTTTGGGAGATCCAGATGTTCCCCCACGGCCGCCGTCTTTTGTTGCCAAACCTAATCGAAAAACACAAGCGCACACTGAATTTCAAGCATCCTGATTGGACCAGCTGATAAGAGCTGACGTGGAAACAAAAGAAGTTTAGATAACGAATTTTGATTTACAGTTGCGGGTGTTTTCGGACAGATCCCGAAGCGCAGAGCAGCCTCTTAAGAAAGGAGGAGTTGAAAAATAAAGAGCCTCATTGGGTCGATTCATCATTGCACCATCGAATTCCCATTCCATAAAGCCAACATCTCAACACACTCTCACCAGCTTTCGCAGCTATCACTCCCAGAAAGAAGCAAGTCAAGGCGTTAGCGAAGGAACTGGGGAAGGGGAGTGATCGAATTATCGAAGAGTGATCGAAAGCGTTTAAAAACCTACAGAAACAACATAAGAACATGGAAGGTGAGTCTCTGCTTTCAGGTTGGTAAAGGGAACGAAAGGAGCAGCTTATTGATGGGTTGTTTCATTCGGAAACGCAACACAAAACAGATGAGCCTCATGCGCACAATGTCCTCCGTGATCCTGCCTCCACCGGTCTCCCTGCCGCGCAGGGACTCTACGATCCAGCGCTAGAGAAGGATTCGTGCGGTGTCGGATTCATAGCGCACATCCGCGGTCAGCCCTCTCACCACCTCGTCACTTCTGCTCGTTCCCTACTATGCAACATGACCCATCGCGGGGCCACCGGAGCGGATACCAGGGACGGAGATGGCGCTGGAGTGATGGTTGGGATTCCGGATGAGTTCTTCAGAAAAGAAGCGGGAGAAATTGAACCACTTAACGCCACTGAAGAAGGAACGGCAGGTGGCAAAGTCGTATTGCCGAAAGAAGGAGAGTATGCGGTTGGGAACGTCTTCTTCAAGCGTGGGGACGAGAAAAGATTGAGGGAGGAAAAATCACTATTTGAGAAGACCGCAAAAGAACTCGGTCTAAAGGTTCTGGGATGGAGGGAAGTGCCAAAGGACAACTCTATCCTTGGCCCGGCGAGCACGAGCAGAGAACCAGTCATATTGCAACCGTTCGTCGTTAACGAAGAATACCGAATGGAACAAGGAATAGAGTACAAGCGCACGCCACTTGGTTCAGCCACCCGCATGAATTCTGAGCGCTTCCGCTCCCCTCGTCTTCCATCTCGCGGCTCTGGCCTCGTCTCCAGAGACTCTTCTCAGTCGAGCATGAACAGGAGAAGCATGGCAACCGAGCTCGTCGATAGGTTGAGCAGCTTCAATATACCTCCTGCTCTTGGTGGCGACCCAATAATGAAAGAGGAAGAAGAAGAAGAGGGTGGCTTCGATGAGAAGCGGTTCGAGAGGCAGTTGTACGTGCTGAGAAAAAGGGTCACGCATTTGATTGGAGGCTTGAGCAAGGGGTTTTATATCTGCTCACTGAGTAATAAGAATTTGGTTTATAAGGGTCAGTTGACGCCTAGTCAGGTGTATAACTACTACCACGACCTGTAAGTTCTTTCCTCCGGTTACGTTAGCTATGAAACAACACTGATGCGAGTACAATGGAATAGCAACCATGTCCTGTTCAAATCCCACTTCGTTCTAGTACACTCTAGGTTTTCTACAAACACCTTCCCGTCGTGGGAAAGAGCACAACCCATGAGATGGGCAGCACACAACGGTACGCATTCTCGTTACATCTTCTAATCTTCTCGGTCGATTAAACGAATGCAAATAGGTGAAATCAACACGATCAGGGGTAACAAGAACTGGATGACCGCTCGAGAGGGTATCCTAAAGTCGACTCGATTTGATGCGGATCTAGAATCCCTCTATCCCGTCGTCGAACCAGGAGGATCGGATTCGGCCTCGTTCGATAACGTGCTGGAGCTCCTCGTCATCAATGGAGTGCTCACGCTCCCAGAAGCCGTGATGATGATGATACCGGAAGCCTGGCAGAACAATCCGCTGATGGAACCGGAGAAGAGGGCTTGGTACAGCTGGGCCGCTTGTCTTATGGAGCCTTGGGACGGACCGGCCCTATTCGCTTTCTCTGATGGACGGTTCTGTGGTGCAAATCTTGATAGGAATGGTCTGCGACCTTGCCGATGGGTCCTCACTAAGGACGACATCATGATTTGCGCTAGTGAGGTGGGGACCGTCTATATCGAGCCGGAGAACGTGAAGCGCAAAGGGAGGTTGCAGCCTGGAAAGATGCTGTTGGTCGATACGCAAGAGGGAAAGATAGTCAGCGACAGAGAACTCAAGTTGGGAGCGGCGATCAAGAGGGACTTTAGAGATTGGTTGGAGAGAGAGATGTTCGGGTTGGAAGAGGTGGTTCAGACTGTGAAGGAGAAGAAGGGAGAGAAGAGCCTCCAGCCTGTTCTTAATGACAGTAGCCTGGCTAAGGATCAGAGAGTCCTTGCCTTCGGCTACACCTTCGAACAATTTGACCTCCTCCTGGCGCCCATGGTGAACGAAGCAAAGGTGAGTCAACAGATTTATTATTTGAGGTGGAAAGAGGAACTGATCGTATGGTGGGAATGGAAAGGAACCTCTCGGGTCGATGGGCAACGACGCACCTCTAGCTTGCATGGCCACTCTCCCACGTATGATCTACGACTATTTCTGTCAGCTCTTTGCCCAAGTGACGAATCCTCCAATCGATCCCATCCGAGAATCGATCGTCATGTCCCTCGAATGCTATGTTGGTCCTGAGGGAAACCTTCTCGAGATGGACCCATCCCAATGCCACAAACTCCGCCTCGCTTCCCCCGTCCTATCCGTGCAGGAAATGAACGCGGTCAAGGATATAGAGCGGGCGAAGAAGGGTTGGAGGTCGAAGGTGATTGATATCACTTTTGGGAAGAGCGAGGGACTCGATGGATATCTCAAGTGTCTGGAGAGGGTACAGAAGGAGTCAAGTGAAGCCATCGATGCAGGATTCAGGATCGTGGTGCTCAGTGATAGGGAGACGGGAGAGCAGAGAGTGCCCATCTCTGCCCTTATCGCATGTGGTGGTGTGCATCATCACCTGATCAAAGAGAAGAAGCGGTCGAAGGTCGCACTGTTTATAGAGACCGGGGAGGCCAGAGAAGTGCACCATCTAAACGTTCTTCTCGGATACGGAGCGGATGCTGTTTGCCCTTGGCTGATCATGGAGAGCTTACTCAAGATCAAGAGGGAAGGTCTCCTGAAAAAGGAGATGTCAGACCAGGAACTCATCGAGGCTTACCAGCATGCCAGTGATAATGGAATCCTTAAGGTCATGAGCAAGATGGGAATTTCTACTCTTCAAAGTTATAAAGGCGCCCAAATTTTCGAAGCTCTTGGTCTCGATACATCAGTTGTTGATAGGTGCTTCGTTGGTGCGTTTTCAACTGCCCTCATCTAGAATTACTACTGATGCCCTGAGATAGGAACTGCGACGAGAATTAAAGGTACCACCTTTGAGCTCCTTGCCATGGACGCTTTCGAGTTCCACGAGCGCGGGTACCCTTCGCGAGAGACGATTATCCCTCCTGGTCTCCCCGAATCTGGTGAATATCACTGGCGAAACGGAGGCGAAGCGCACATCAACGACCCTCACGGAATCGCCAACATGCAAGACGCTGTGCGAGAAAAGAACCAGCGAGCATGGGACATGTATTCCACCAACATGCAAGAGCAGGTCGAGCGCGTCACCCTCCGCGGCCTACTCGACTTCGATTACGAAAGGGCTCAGTCCATCCCTATCGAACAAGTTGAGCCGTGGCACGAAATTGCGAAGAGGTTCGTCACTGGTGCAATGAGCTATGGTTCCATCAGCATGGAAGCCCACTCCACACTAGCGCTTGCTATGAACCAGATCGGAGGAAAGAGTAATACGGGAGAAGGGGGAGAAGACGCCGAGCGGTCAAACCCTCTCGCAGATGGGAGGAGTGCACGATCGGCCATCAAGCAGGTAGCGTGTAAGTCTAACTCGTGCGCATTCCGGATTGGTCTTTGATGATGCAACAGCTGGACGATTCGGTGTCACTTCCAACTACCTTGCCGACTCTGATGAACTTCAAATCAAGATGGCACAAGGAGCGAAGCCTGGAGAGGGAGGAGAACTCCCTGGGCACAAGGTTTCCAAGTCTATCGCTCGTACTCGTCACTCGACTGCCGGAGTCGGCCTTATATCTCCTCCGTTCGTTCCCTTCTCATCAAAGTTGAATCATGTTCTGACCATCACCTAGGCCACACCACGACATTTACAGTATCGAAGATCTCAAGCAGTTAATCTACGATCTAAAATGCTCAAATCCTCGCGCTCGCGTTTCCGTCAAGCTGGTGTCGGAAGTAGGAGTCGGCATTGTCGCTTCCGGTGTTGCAAAGGCAAAAGCAGACCACATCCTCATTTCTGGTCACGATGGCGGGACTGGAGCCGCCAGATGGACCAGTATTAGGCATGCTGGTCTACCCTGGGAGCTGGGGTTGTCAGAGACCCATCAAACCCTTGTTTTGAATGACTTACGAGGCAGGGTTACAGTACAGACCGATGGACAGCTCAGGACTGGAAGGGACGTTGCGATGGCTTGTTTGCTCGGAGCGGAAGAGTGGGGTTTTGCTACCACTCCTTTGATTGCTATGGGCTGCATCATGGTACGCTTCTTTGTTCTCTTAAAGACGTACATTGATGAGATACTAGATGAGAAAATGTGTACGTTTTTGGTCTGCGATGTACCGCTCTGATCCTTTGACAGCATCTCAACACTTGTCCCGTTGGTATTGCTACACAAGACCCTGAGCTCCGAGCCAAGTTTCAAGGACAACCAGAACATGTCATTAACTTCTGTACGTCACCCACTGGTCAGAAAATTTCCCCTCTGAGATATTGCGAATAGTTTATTACCTCACAGAAGAGTTACGAGGCATTATGGCTCAACTCGGTTTCCGGACCATCAACGAAATGGTTGGACACACTGAGTTCCTCAAGGTTGACGAGTCAAAGCGAAATCGGAAGACGATGAACCTCGATCTCTCGAATTTGCTCAAGCCTGCCTGGCAGCTGAGGCAAGGTGTTGCGACCTACCGCACTCGCTCGCAGGATCACAAGCTTTACCTCCGTCTCGATAACAAGTTCATCGACGAGGCGGAGCTTTCCCTTACGAAAGGCCTTCCTACTAGAATCGACTGCGAAGTGGTAAACACCGATCGGGCTCTGGGCACCACGCTTTCTAACCGCGTCTCTAAGAAATACGGAGAAGAAGGGCTGCCGAAGGACACTATTCACATCAACGCTAAAGGGTCTGCTGGTCAGTCATTGGGAGCCTTCCTTGCTCCGGGTATTACGATCGAACTCGAAGGAGACGCAAATGACTACGTCGGCAAGGGTTTGTCAGGCGGACGCTTGATTGTCTATCCTCCTAAGAACTCAACTTTCAAACCCGAGGAGAACATCATCATAGGAAATGTCTGTTTATACGGCGCAACATCGGGAGAAGCCTTCTTCCGAGGAGTAGCAGCGGAGCGTTTTGCGGTTCGAAATTCTGGGGCGAACGCAGTTGTTGAAGGTGTTGGAGATCATGGTTGCGAGTATATGACGGGAGGAAGAGTTGTTATCCTTGGCCCGACTGGTCGAAACTTCGCTGCTGGTATGAGCGGAGGCATTGCCTACGTCCTCGATATCGCGAAGCAGTTTGAGCTCAACGTGAACATGGAAATGGTCGAGCTTGGAGAAATCACGGATCCTCACGAGATCGCTGAGCTTCGAACGATGATTGAAGACCACAAACACTGGACCGGCTCTCGTCTAGCTACCAGGATTCTGGACGACTTCAACCACATGCTGACGCACTTCGTCCGCGTCATGCCCTCGGACTACAAAAAAGTGCTCGAAGCGGAAGCTGCCGCTGCACTGGCAGAGAAGAAGCGAAAAGCCAGCAACCTCGAGGTCAACGAAGTTATGGCGCATCTCACTCCGACTATCGAGGAA
The DNA here is from genome assembly GCA_021432655.1 of Atractiella rhizophila. Taxonomy (NCBI): domain Eukaryota; kingdom Fungi; phylum Basidiomycota; class Atractiellomycetes; order Atractiellales; family Hoehnelomycetaceae; genus Atractiella; species Atractiella rhizophila. The sequence goes on from MU271673.1 coordinate 20,250, forward strand.
CCACCAGCTTACATGGAGAAGAAACCGGATAATCGTGTGATGGATCTCGAGGACTCCATGTTGGATGGAGAGGGAGCTCAGACAGCGATGGCAAAGATGGACAAGGTTCGAGGCTTTATGAAGTATAAGCGGCTCGGCGAGAGCTATCGAACCCCAAGGAAACGCGTCAAAGACTGGGAGGAGCTCTCTACCCGGCTCACACCAGCTCAGCTGAAGCAACAGACTGCGAGGTGTATGGATTGTGGTGTCCCCTTCTGCCAGTCAGACACAGGTTGTCCGATCTCTAACCTCATTCCAAAGTGGAACGACTTGGTCTTTAATAACCGTTGGGAGGAAGCACTTAACCGTTTACTGCTCACCAACAAGTGCGTCCGCTTTGATTTCTTTACACGGTCTAACTTGGCAATAGTTTCCCAGAGTTCACTGGTCGCGTTTGCCCTGCTCCGTGCGAAGGCGCTTGCGTGCTCGGTATCAATGAAGCTCCTGTCGGAATCAAGAGCGTTGAGTGTGCGATCATCGATAAAGGTTTCGAAGAGGGCTGGATGGTCCCTAGGCCTCCTCAGCATCGAACAGGTCGTAAGGTCGCAATCATTGGCTCAGGTCCTGCTGGACTTGCCGCTGCCGATCAACTCAACAAAGCCGGGCATACCGTCACTGTCTACGACAGAAACGACAGGATGGGTGGCCTCTTGATGTATGGTATCCCGTGAGTCTACCCTTCCATGCCAGATTGTAGGTCCTTACTTGAAGGTGATATCAGTAATATGAAACTGGACAAGAAGATTGTTCAGCGTCGTTTGGATCTTATGCACGCTGAAGGCGTGGAGTTCGTCCCCAACTCCCATATGGATCTCGAGGACTCCATGTTGGATGGAGAGGGAGCTCAGACAGCGATGGCAAAGATGGACAAGGTTCGAGGCTTTATGAAGTATAAGCGGCTCGGCGAGAGCTATCGAACCCCAAGGAAACGCGTCAAAGACTGGGAGGAGCTCTCTACCCGGCTCACACCAGCTCAGCTGAAGCAACAGACTGCGAGGTGTATGGATTGTGGTGTCCCCTTCTGCCAGTCAGACACAGGTTGTCCGATCTCTAACCTCATTCCAAAGTGGAACGACTTGGTCTTTAATAACCGTTGGGAGGAAGCACTTAACCGTTTACTGCTCACCAACAAGTGCGTCCGCTTTGATTTCTTTACACGGTCTAACTTGGCAATAGTTTCCCAGAGTTCACTGGTCGCGTTTGCCCTGCTCCGTGCGAAGGCGCTTGCGTGCTCGGTATCAATGAAGCTCCTGTCGGAATCAAGAGCGTTGAGTGTGCGATCATCGATAAAGGTTTCGAAGAGGGCTGGATGGTCCCTAGGCCTCCTCAGCATCGAACAGGTCGTAAGGTCGCAATCATTGGCTCAGGTCCTGCTGGACTTGCCGCTGCCGATCAACTCAACAAAGCCGGGCATACCGTCACTGTCTACGACAGAAACGACAGGATGGGTGGCCTCTTGATGTATGGTATCCCGTGAGTCTACCCTTCCATGCCAGATTGTAGGTCCTTACTTGAAGGTGATATCAGTAATATGAAACTGGACAAGAAGATTGTTCAGCGTCGTTTGGATCTTATGCACGCTGAAGGCGTGGAGTTCGTCCCCAACTCCCATGTTGGGGTCAACGTCGACGCAAACAAGCTTCGTCAAGAGAATGACGCTCTTATCGTCGCTACTGGCGCTACTTGGCCACGGGACCTCAAACTTCCTAACAGGAATCTCGACGGAATACATGTCAGTCCGTCTTTGTTGCTCAAAATGTCTGCTTACGTTGTTTTCATTCTTAGTTTGCTATGGAATTCCTGCAGAAGAATACCTCTTCTCTCTTGGACTCCCAATTGAAAGACGATAAGTACCTCTCTGCCGCCAACAAACACGTCATTGTCATTGGTGGTGGTGACACTGGTAACGATTGCATTGGGTTCGTGTCCCCTTCAATATGTAAACAAAAGGTTGACCATGCACGTAGAACCTCGATGCGCCATGGAGCTAAATCTGTGGTCAATTTCGAGCTGTGCGTTACCCCATTTCCATGAATGAAGCAACCTAATACACCTCACAGCCTTCCACAACCAACCGAAGGAAGAGCGAACAATAATCCCTGGCCACAATGGCCCAGGATATTCCGCGTCGACTATGGTCATACCGAAGGTTTGTGTCCATCCTCATTCTCAGCTTTTTCTCATGTATATTTCAGTTTCCTCGCACTTTGGGAAGGACCCTCGAGAGTTCTGCATCTCCACCAAGTTTGTCTTTATCCCCATCACAGTTAATATATGCTTATCGAATCGTTTATAGGGAGTTTGTCAGTGATGAGAATGGGCACATTAAGGGCATCAACACTGTTCGCGTCGAATGGAACCAAGACAACAACGGCCAATTTCGGATGAAAGAGGTCCCAGGCTCCGAACAATATTTCCCTTGCGATCTCTGTAGGTCTAACTATGGTACAGGACAGTGTGATACTGACACTGACGGTTAGGTCTCCTCGCCCTAGGATTTTTAGGCCCTGAGGAAGCTTGCGTCAAGAGCTTGGGTCTGGAGCAAGATGCAAGGACCAATATCAAAACGCCTTACAAACGGTACGCCACGAACGTTGAGGGAGTTTTTGCTGCTGGTGATTGTCGAAGAGGACAATCGTATGTGATCACTTACTTCCACAATCACCCAAACTTACCACTTCATTGTCAGACTCATTGTTTGGGGCATTCAAGAAGGCAGAGCCTCTGCGGTCGAGGTAGACGAGTACCTGATGAGAAATGAGGGCCAGTGGTCGAAGAGGGAAACGAGGTTGGCATGGGCGGGCAGTATCAAGAAGAGGAATTTCTCCTCCTAC
>MU271674.1:0-33203 GCA_021432655.1 Atractiella rhizophila
CCTAACCCTAACCCTAACCCTAACCCTAACCCTAACCCTAACCCTAACCCTAACCCTAACCCTAACCCTAACCCTAACCCTAACCCTAACCCTAAGCAGCTCGGGCCAAAACCTGCGGGATGGCGGATTTGGGCGTCCAAAATTCAAACATTCGTCCCTGTTCCATCTCATGAATTTATGTACCAGTGCCATATTCCTGAGGTAGTTGTTATTCAGAGTGTAAGAGGAAAAGCAGTGAGCGAAACGAGTGCTATAATCTCGTAAGGCACCGAGTGCGACTTCACTGAATGCAAAGCAAATTTGTCGAAAGATGCAAAAATGTGTGATAAACTCTTGATTCAGATCGTCGACGTCAGAGACTCGAGGTGAGAAGAGGTAAAATATCTGGAGCAGCAGTTCGATTGGCAGCCTGCTAATTGGAGATATTTGGCTAAGTCGTATCACAAATGGCATCGTTTCCAAACTTTCCGCGCTGGAAATGGGTGTTTCAATCAAGTCCAAACTATCACAAGGCATGGATGTGGCCATGGATCCAATCATGAAGTTCCAAAAACCACCTGTGCATGTTGCTTCAGCTCGAAACGTTTAGTTCAGTACATAATTGTCGAATTCTCACGATTTGAGTCAAAGCCCCAGTTACGCAGTGGACGCGTTGACAATACTTTAAGTAATTGACCCTTGGCCCACTTCGCAGCATCCCGATATCGCTCCCCCATCCGAGTTGGCGTTATGGTGTGTTGTTTGGAGTTCGACGTTAGGGGATATGCTTTTACGCCCCCACGCACCCTGCCGTTTTCGTGAAAAGGCATGCTTATTCCGGGTGAGTTATCAATAGCGAGTGAACGAGCAAGATGCATGACTTTGACTGAAGTTCAGAGGAATATTGAATCTTTTATAGCAGGCAATGTCCGTCCGTACCTTGAGAACGAGGGCGGTTAATTCCTGGAGAACTACGTACCTACCGCCTTCGCCTTCTATTCTTCTAAGAGCGTTGGGTTTCTTGGCGTGAGTCATAAGGCGCTCTTTTGAGCCCTTACACAGCAGACTCGTCGCCCAAGGGGTCGGAGTTGATCGGCGATAAAACTGGTCTATCAGTTTTGACCTGCAAATTTTCTTTAAAATTGAAGCGCAAAACCATTTTCGCTTGCGGCCTCCGGCCGCTTGCGCAAACCCCCGGGGGCGACCAGTTTGCCGGGAATCTTTTTTGTCTCAACCTGCATCCCGCTGGACGCTGTTACGGCCTGAGATGGTTTGTTTGCATTTGATGGGGTCGTGTGATGTCCACCAATCGATGCCCAATCCTTTCATATTGACGGAAATGTGTCAGACATTCAGTTCCGGCATGTCTAGTTGTTCTGATGGTTTCATTGCATTTCGTTATCGAGCTCTTTGCTCATGTTTTCGAGGTCCCAGCCTTCTCGCGCCGACGCTGTTACGAGCTGTGATGGTTCTGTTTGCACTTGATAAAATGGGGTTCTACGATGCCCACCCATCGATATTTAATCCTGAAATATTGACCGATGCGAGGCAGACATTGACAGACTGAGCTTCCTCCAGTTGTTCAGATCTGTCATTCAATTTCATTCTCGCAGCGCCATTTCGCCAGCGCGCGCGCCTCAAGAATCTCTATAAAACCCTGAGGTGCAAATGAACCCTCTAAACATCTTCATCTCCTTTGAATCCGGGGTTAAACACCATCACTTCCCTGCAAGCCCATAGCCATGGCGAAAAGGCCAATACATCCGGAATCAGATTGTACTATCTATCAAAGGCTGATGTACGATACTTATCTTCATTGGCCAATATTTAATCCCTTGTATGTCGAGGACGTTGGAGATGGTCGAACTGCCCCAACCGTGGATCGCTCAGCTCGGCCATCTTCCTCTCTTGAAGCAGGCGTTCGCTCTCCTTCTACACCGACCTCTTCCCCGCCAACCATTACGCCTACCCCTGGTCCATCGCATGAAATCGAAATGCAAATGGATAGTCTCGACGGCCCTTTAGCCTCGACGCTCGAGGATACTGCCGTCGCCTCTCCCGGTGCTGGATCGTTGCCAGGGAGGAGGAGGGGCTATGGAGGTGAATGGCGAATAGGAGACATGGGGTACTGTACCCAACTTGGCACCTTCAGGTTCTCAAGGAATATCGAGAGCCTCACCGGAGCTAAAGGCGAACCGCTTGACTCGCCATTGACGGACGTTGTTTGCAACGCTGAGTCTCCTATTGTTAGAGGGGACTTCAGTAATACGCACTTTGAAGTCAGCGTGGATCCTCCGGTTTGAGTCTTCTCTTCGGCTATTCAGTCAGTTCCTTTGTCTCGAATTGACATCTGAGTGTAGTCCCCTCCCTGGAATGCCTTCCTTTGGAGTTCATTACCATAGCCAATCTCACGAAGCCGCCTTTCTCGCTATCACATCAGACGCATGTCGATTCGCCGTCACTCACGAAGGCGTTGCTGCGAACTATTTCCGGCGGTACTGTAAGACAATGTTGGAAGACGATATGCAAGCTGGGTATTGTCCGACCGCCAAAAAGGAACTTTGTATGATCACTGGTCTTGTCAAATCTTTCGGTTGGCTCCGAGCAGTGTGTAGGTCTTCCGGGTCTAGTTTTGGGGTGAATCTCGGCGCGCAATCAGCTGGATTCGAAGCGGGGCGAGATTATGGCGCTTTGAGAGGTGCTCATGTGCACCATGGCCCAACGAGGCATAAACCTAGTATGTCTCTAGCGCTAATCTGCCGACTCTAACATGCCATTCAGGGAGCAGCATTCTCGGAAGCGACGTGGGCGATCAAACATTGTTCATGACGCGAATTATGTGCAAGTATCCAGGGTTTCCAAAGCTTGGGATCAAAGCGGGAGGGTCAAGGCCACCTTCTCCATCGACAGATCATCAGGATGACAGCGTCCATCCAATCTTTAGCATGGACCCAATATTTTCTGATGGATCGACTGAGGATCAGGTCTGTCGCTCGCTCAAATGATTTCCTTTAGTGCTGATGATTTCCACCAGACATCCGATCCATTGAGTGTTCTCCTTGATGCCATGGTGACTGTGGGTGTTTCAGGCACGAGAGAAAAGTTGAGGATACTGATACTCTGATACTCTCGCAGCTGCAGCCCAGTGCGGACCTTGCATCTGACACTGACTTGTGTAACTTATGGCAAAAGGTGCTCTGGTCTTCTCCATTTGTGCCATGTAAATCATGCTTACGAAGGAGGTGGTAGCTCTCGCATCCCAAATCTAGAGAATGGACCACTCAGAAGGCGGTAGAGCTGTTGCAAGCCTGTGCAGGCTGCATGGTAGAAGAAGATGTCGGTATGTTATCATCCCTCCAGAAATGACAACTCAAGTCTGGATAGGGGTGGTGGCACTACAGGTTTGGGAAGATTCCCTTAATGTTCTCAATCCTACTGCTCAGCCGAATGATGTGCGAACTGAGACCAACGAGGAACACAACATTCCCGTCATTGTTTCACAATTGGACGCTGCAAAGAAGATGCAAGATCCCAACCCGAAACTATCACCCCTAGAAGGTGTTCTTTCGCGCATCCCCTTCCGCCACAACAGGCTCTCCTTCGCCTTCGATAGTCTCACAATGCACGTAGGATTGAAAGTGCATCCCGACCGCAGGAATGACTCCTCCACTCCTCTTCAACAACTCTGCAGGGCGGTTCCATCGTCTGCTCGGAATGAACATGCGTCTGTCGAAAAGGGCGATGCTATGCCAATCTGCAGAGACCTTAAGCTGGGAATATGGACGGATCGGGGCTTCACGAGTGTTCCGACCGCACAACGCAACGAAGGGGTCACAAATATGGCGGTACTCGACGCTGATCCATTGCAAGGGCTATTTACTGCAGATAAGGATCCAACAAAGTGGCGGAAAGAGCAGGTGGATGATTTCATGGAAGTGTTACGTCGGAGGATAATCCAGCTGTCAGCGCTTGACGCTGGGGGTGAGGAATTTCTCTCCCCTGTCCCTCCTACATCCGCAGATCTTCCCTCATCTGTTCACCTGTCATCGATGTCATCCCCGACACTTCCCCAAGACCTGGATCATCTATCCATCTCATTTCCATCCTCACTGGCCCTCGCTCAACCCTGCCCAACTTCACGTGTGCTGTCACTTCTCTACAGCGCCTCGTCTCAGTTCAGACCCACGCACACAACACGTTCTACAAAATTGGTCACACCCTGTGATTCACTACGCGACACAAAATTCACATTGCCCACCCGCCGAGCCCTGGAGAGTTCGTCTGCTTCGGTGGAGAGTTGCGGAAGAAGTTCCAATGGGAGTATCGAGAACGACGCCTCTTCCCTATTCTCGTTCGAGAGCGTGGATATGGAGTGTAAGGATGTGGAAGACGACTACAGCTCCGGTTGCGTAGCATCTGCGGAGATCGAAATCACGCCAACTCTCTCGCCTACCAAGCTCAACCCTCTGAAATCACCTTCCCTGTTATCTCTCACCTCTTCCTTGGATTCATCGCCGTTGTACCATTCTTCCTCTCGCGAGCACTTAACCGTTAACCGCAAAGCCGCTATCCCGATTCCTTCTCCAGCCCTCATTTCCGTCCTCTCAGCTGATGATGTACTTGCTCCTCAATTCCCCGTCACGGCTCCCACAACCATTGCCCCTTCTACCTTACCCGTCAATCGATTCATGGATCCTATCATGCAGAAACCGAACCAGTTTAACTGCCGGAATTTCAAGCTTCAGACGTCGCAGTATGCACGGTTGTCGGACATTGTCATCTTCAATAAAGAAGGAGTGCCCAACAGAGAAAACTCAAAAGATGGGACGATCGAGGTTGGAGAGGGCAGCATCCGAGCTTTGAGGCTTGCAGAAAGGTTTTTGGATGCCATTGAGGATGAAAGGCAGCGCGTGTATGGCAATGGTGATGGTGGTGTGAGATATGGTGTCTACATCATTAGTGGTTCGTGTTCTTGCGATAATTCATTTGGGATCTTGCACTGACGACTGGATGCGATAGATCCCGTTGAAGTTTTTGAGCGCGACTTTCCCGAGATGATCTGCATCGGAAGCAATGGAACCATCCAAAACAAGATCGACTTTTACGATCGTGAGAGAGAAGAAATGAGGAATTTAACGAGCAGAAGCGAAATTGCCAAAAATGTCTGGGTAGGTATCTCATTCGAATTTGTGCTCTTCCTTGTTCACCAATAGTTGCAGCTGGGAAATACAATGGGAGATGTGCCTATTCACGCGATCAGAAACTTGAATTCTGATTCAACTGCTTCGCTCAGCCAGTATTCTTTCTCGTCTCGCGAAAGCAACGATGGGACTCCCCAACCTCCTAGCGCGGGCCGTCCGGATGTCAATCCTGATCACTTCTCCATCTGCATCAAGTGTACTGAAACCCCGCCATGCCTGATGAAGCATTCCTTCACGATATTTCAGCTTCTCTTGGTGCCATCGAGGACGAGCAAAGCAGCGCAGGTTTGCCTGTTGCTGTCGAAGTGGAAGGTGCGAATGGCGATAAAGAAGTCGTCAGCAAGATCTTCAACGTCCACGATATGGTCCAGTTGGAGTGCCTCGGCACTTCACTCGTCTTGGAGAAGGACATCAGGCTGTTCGTTCGCTTCATGGAGGACATTATCCGACTAGCGGTTTGGATCAAGGATCAGGCCTACAATCAGTCGAGACGGATTCTCATTCACTGTACGGACGGATACACTGAGTCGTCCATGCTCGCCCTCACCTACGTCATGCTCGATAGACAGTGTTCTCTACCCGATGCCTACCTTTGGATCCAGAATAACTGCAACAGATCCTTCTTCGTGTATAAGGACGACATTGATGTGCTCAAGGCTCTGGAGAAGAGGGTCGGGGCATTTGTTCGGCGGGAGAATGAGAAAAGGAAGAGGAGGGAGAAGCGAAGGAGAGAGACATTGATTGCCCAAGCGATGAAAACTGCTCTACACGGTGGGATGGATGAGCTTCACGAACCCTTCCCTCCGTCTTCTTCTGAGTATTCGCGCTTGTCTCGATCTTCGAGCAGGAGCAGCGGTGGTCGGCCTTCCCTATCGGATGACCGGTCGTCTGCCATGCTTTCGAGCATCAGAACGCATCCTTGGTTCTACGATTCGCATTTTGAAGGTCACTTTCCCAGCCGTATCCTCCCCAATCTTTACCTCGGGAACCTTCAGCATGCCTCCAACCCTCTCATGCTTCAACAGCTCGGTATCACCCATGTAGTTTCCGTCGGAGAATCTCTTCTCACTCCTCCCCGTCAAGAAGGATTAGGATCTTCCTTTGGTTCCTGGGGTGGCGACTTTGGAATAGGACGACCTGGAATGCCCAGAAGGGAGAATTCGCTGTTCTGGGAACATAAAGAAGGACGGATGCAAGTTTGGACATCAAGGGCGTCTCCGGTACGAGAGCTTTCCTTTCTTGGAGAGAGCATTGCTTACATCGAGAATAGACGACGGGAATGACAGCATTGTTCCTCATCTCGAGAAAGCGGTCGAGTTCATCGACAATGCAGTTCGGTCTGGGGGAAAGGTCCTCGTTCATTGCCAAGTCGGAGTTTCTCGCAGCGCGACAGTCGTAATCGCGTACGTGATGAAGAAGTGCCAACTCGATCTCGCAAGCGCATACCTCCTCGTTCGCAGCCGTCGCCTCAATATCGTCATCCAACCAAATTGCAAGATTATGTGGGAACTCTGGGTCTGGGAGGGTCAACTCGAAGAGGCGCGAGAGGCCAGGTCTCGTGCCCTGTCCCCATCCTCGAAAGCAGTGGAAAACCAGAAGGCGTTTCAAAGGACGAAGAAGATCAGAATCTCGTGGAGTTTTCTGGCCAGGGAAATTGGAGCCCTCAACGAACGTTATAAATGTTGAGCGTCAATCAACAGTCGTAGCATTATACTTATCTTATCCTTTTGCCTTTCCTCCGTTCCACTCTCTTATTTTTCCTCTCCCATCCACCGCAGTCCTCTCATCCACTACTCCGTCGCATCATTAACCTACTAACCTATCATCTACCGTCAAATATCTTTAAACGTCGTCTCCGCTTCGTCGCCGTCAATTCACCGTTAGCTTTTTCTATTACCTTATGTTGGTCATCGGAATAGAATCGTTGTGATTCCATATTTCAAGTCTTTGGTCTCCTTTTCCAGTACTCAATTGTCGAAATATCCGTGCTGTTTTCGTGACTCAATTCTCTTTCGCCTTTCCAAGCTAACTCTCTCCTCTCGACTCTGGTAGTGTAACAGGGGTCGTGATCATATTATTTTATACCGTTTCGTCTGGCAACATTAATTCAGAAACAAACATGCGCTCAATATCTTTCTTCTTATCTTCTTGGTCTCTCTTTAATGGTTGTGTTGTTCGGGTCTTCGCGACCAGTTGATGACGGGATGGACGGTCCGTTGGTCATGTTGGGTTCTCAATCAAAGTGTATTAGGCAGGTCAGATTCAGTGTCTTTCTCTTCCTCATGTCGAAATAATTTGTTTTCTCGGTCCACTTCCCCTTCCTTTCAAGATGCAAAGGGTTGTTCTTCAACTGTAACCATTACCAAATCTCAAGCATCGTTATACTTACTCAATCAGCTCTAGTTTCTGTAAATGCATATACGGTTGCCCTCAATCTCCCGTCCCGTTCACGAAGTTCTTAGCTCGCCGCCCTGTAGGAAGTTGTCAGCTTCAAGTCCAAGAGATTCTTTCATTCCTTGATAACTTGAAACTGAAGTGTCCATCGCGATAATTTTAGGCCTAACAGCTTCCGTCATAGAGCCTATTTCTAGGCATCGAATACCCAGTCAGCGCCGTTCTTACACATTCTAGAAGGGATAGACTTACTTCATGTAAGCATCTGGGTGATTCTGAAACTGTTAGATAAAGAACATATTAGTTGACTTGTACGCACATAAAGGAAAGGAATGGATGAAGAACATATTCACTGGTTGGATAATCTTTAGGATCGCAACCAATCTTCGGTTTTCCTCTCTGGTATACCCATGCACTTTCTATACATCTGCCTTGACGGTTTCTGCATCCAACGTTTATCCTCATTTGGCTTGTCCCAGCTTGGCATCAACTCTGTCCTCATCGTCAGTTTGCCTAAAAGCACTGGGGCGGCATACTATCTAGGATGATGGTGATGTCTCTCCAGTTCTCCATAGCCCTGTTGTATTGTCGACGGAACGTGAGAGCCAGCGGTTCGAACACTTTTCTTGCGAACGCGGCCTGAGCTGCTTTCTTGCAGTACCTGTCGAGATTGCATTCCTTGTCTTCCGCTGTCGAGTGGGTCAGCCTGTTGTCTCAAAGATGTGAGGACTCACCTTTGTGATGGCGATCCTTCCGGCTTGACAAGTGCTCCATGCCTGATCTGCTGTTTTCGGTTGGCAGTTGTTCAGCATGACTTTGGCCTGTGATCTTTCTCAGTCACTTGAATGTGATTTTCACTCAGCCCTCACCTTTGCCATGGTGGGGTCAAGCCTATCGATGTGCACAAAGCTTCCAGCGGGGTTCCCATAAATCGCTTGATCCACTTTGGTGGTTCCTGTGTAGTGATGGAGGTTTGCCCAGGGTACCATTCCAAATTCGTGTGCCAACCGTAGCATTTCGACACGGACTGGTTTGCTTTTTTTGTAGAAGATGGATTTGACCACTTCCTTGCCGAATTTGGCCTGGCGAAGGGCAGGAGGCAGGTCCTCAAGTTGATACCCTCGACGATCGATGGCCACCGCCGTGTTTTGTTTGTACTTGTCGATGAAGGCGGCTCCATTTGCAAGTGAATCGATTGTTGCCTGGGATAACGCGTGTGTCTTCGCTTGTTCTGCCGATGGCTCATATCCAAAATTCATACCACAAGAAGAGTGGGGCCAAGGTGGGAAAACTGGCGTAGACGGACACTTCCATCTTCCAACGTGATCCTCCTGCAGCACTCTTAGCTCTATCATCCTGAAGGTGTTACTTACCCTAGATGTGGAGACATGAAGTTGAATGGGAGCTTGATTGTCCCTCCCTTGCTTGTCTCTGGTGTCATGACACTGCACCATGGTCAGCAAGCCCAATGAGGATGAATATCGCTGACCATAACGCTTCTTCCCAGTCCATATTGACCAGTTTCTTCCCTACCCTCTTCTTCCCTTCAGTCTTTCTCTTCTTTGCGGCTGGCGTTTTCTTCTCCTTCGCTCTCTTCTCCCCTTCGCTGTCTGACAATGTCTCCTCTGAAACATCAACATCCGTAATCCCACGTTTCTGTCTCGGGTGCCGATCTTCCTTGCTCATTTCCCCCCCACCAGCCCCTCCACTTCCCCTCTTCCTTGACATTCCTTCGTACCCTCCTTGTCCCACCTTAGCGGATGTCCCACCATGTCTCTTCCCTCCATGGTCAACAGAAGTACTATTTCTCTTTGCACTCTTTTGCGGTTTGTTTCTCCCACTCGTTCCAGTGACTACCTTTGAACTTGGAGCATTGGACGGCACCGTGCCAGTTGCTTTCGAAATCGTGGGTAAATCGTGACAGGAGCTCTGCGAGGGGAGTGAGTGAAGACGATCGTATTCTGGGGGCCTAGCTTGTCGCGTTGCAGATTTCAGCGTACCCAGACTGATATGACGAAGACCGACTGGTCTCTGCAACTTTGTTGGTCCTGCTGATGCAGGAGAGATCGGGTGGGCCTTGAACCTTGGCTGCTTGTTCAGAGCAAGCCTTGCTAGCTTTGCCTCCCTCGCCCGCTTTGCCTGTAGACGTGGGTGTGCAATGATGGTTCGCCAGCCTTCATTGTCAGGGCCAGTGCTGATCACATGGCCACCTGCTCTGAATGCCCCTGGCTTGGAGATGGGCTTTGTATGGGGCCAGACTGAGCTTGTCCTATACCTGAGTCAGCATGATGATCACTGAGGCATTATAGGGCTAGGAGTTCTACTTTTAACTGATCCACTGGATGGGCACAAACTTGATGATAGGTCTCACCACATCTACCTTGGGGCAGGAGTTGATCTTGTGAGCCAATTGGGGACTGAAAGCCAATCCGGGTCCGAATGAAACAGAGTGAGAAGGAAACGCAGCTGTAACTAAAGCCATTTCGATTGTTTTTTAGATTTGATATGTTAATGGGGGGTGTTTAACGCTTTGGTGTTTGATGTGTTCTGGAAAAACGCTTTGGGTGACAATCTGTCTGGGGACCAAGTGCAGGCAACAGGGTCTTATATAACTTTTGGGGATCAAGGTTGCAATGCAAGTCACATGGGATGATCGGTTCTAAGAGCGATCAATCTATTTGACACAATGTGCCCTGTTACCACAGCTTTGGGCACGTAGGACAGCAACAAACAGATGCAAAGCTTAGGAGCCAGATGTATGGTAAGCCGGATGTGTGGCCAGCATGAGGGTGCAGTGAGCCGGATGTGTGGTAAGCACGTAGGAATGGGCTTTTGCACCAGACATCAGAAAGGGAAGTAACAGCTTGGTGTTGGAATGGGATTTAGGGTTGTTGAGAAGAATACTACAGATTGATAACATATGGAGCATGTAGAGAGGCATCAGAAACATTGAAGAATAAGGGTTTAAATGGCAAAGAAAGGGTTGTTGCAACCAAAACCTCTCCGAGCAGCGGGGGTCACTGCAGGGCAATTTTGTTGAAAACGTCCCCAGTCGATAGGTTATCGACACAGGTGTAGAGGGGGTGTGGAAGGTGTAATTTCGCTCAAAACGTCCACAGTCGATAGGTTATCGACACAGGTGTAGAGGGGGTCACTGCAAGGCAATTTTGTTGAAAATGACCCCAGTCGATAGGTTATCGACACAGGTGTAGAGGGGGTCACTGCAGGGCAATTTGCTTGAAAACGTCCCCAGTCGATAGGTTATCGACACAGGTGTAGAGGGGGTGTGGAAAGTGCAATTTCGCTCAAAAGGTCCCCAGTCGATAGGTTATCGACACAGGTGTAGAGGGGGTGTGGAAGGTGTAATTTCGCTCAAAACGTCCACAGTCGATAGGTTATCGACACAGGTGTAGAGGGGGTCACTGCAAGGCAATTTTGTTGAAAATGACCCCAGTCGATAGGTTATCGACACAGGTGTAGAGGGGGTCACTGCAGGGCAATTTGCTTGAAAAGGTCCCCAGTCGATAGGTTATCGACACAGGTGTAGAGGGGGTGTGGAAAGTGCAATGTCGCTCAAAACGTCCCCAGTCGATAGGTTATCGACACAGGTGTAGAGGGGGTGTGGAAAGTGCAATTTCGCTCAAAAGGTCCCCAGTCGATAGGTTATCGACACAGGTGTAGAGGGGGTCACTGCAGGGCAATTTGCTTGAAAAGGTCCCCAGTCGATAGGTTACCGACACAGGTGTAGAGGGGGTGTGGAAAGTGAAATTTCACTCAAAACGTCCCCAGTTGATAGGTTATCGACACAGGTGTAGAGGGGGTGTGGAAAGTGCAATTTCGCTCCAAACATTCTAATCTCTTGCTCATCACCAAAGGTGGCTAATGAGGATGTGGCGACAAAGTTCATATATACATGCAATTTCCATATGAATGATATATCACTTCCACAGAGGTCCTCTAGCTCCATATGCTTCACTTGAAAATGTTCCTGAAAACCACCGTCATCATTGCATGTTTTACAATCTCGCTCACACTTATGTTACAATCACTAGAAGATGTAAAAATTACAAAGGGTTTAGAATAGCGTAACATGCGCCTGTCTTCCTGAGAGTTTAGCAATGATCTTTTTCATTGGCACTAAAACCATTATTGATCATCTGCTTATCGTCATATGTGACCGTAATGATTCAAAACAAGCCCTTTAATAGGTCTCATTTGTTAAATCATTCTTAACACTTTTTCATTTTAATGGTATTACTATTTTAAACAGCTCCATCATCTTGATCATTGGTCATACATTCAAGTTTGTGTATACCCCAAATTGATTCTACACAATTCAGCCCCTCGCTTGCTCAAGTATACATCCAATGCATGCACTACTTTTAGCAGGGTATAAATCTATCCATGTCTATAGCCAATCTTAAGCGGCTGCCTGGACGAGTTTCATGAAACTTTGGTTCTCATGCCCCTCTATACGTAGTGTCGATAACCTATCGACATGGGCCACTTTCAACAAAATTGTACTCATGAGACCCCTCTATACCTGGTGTCAATAACCTATCGACATGGGCCACTTTCAACAAAATTGCACCCTCAGACCCCTCTCTACCTGATGTCGATAACCTATCGATCTGGTGCAGTTTTGCGACAATTGCACTTATCGTTAATAACGTACAGAGAAAAGATTTCTAAACTACTATAAATTAATTTCCAACTTTGAATGTACTTTGTTCAATTGGACATATATGCCAAATATGAAACAAAGCTCTCCAATGAAGCAAGGATTTCAATATATAAGTGTTTTAAGAGACAACAGTTTTGCAATGATACTGTTTTTATTGGGGCAGGGTCGCACCTTGGGTGCCTAGGAGGCAAGGATATAGCCAGGATCCTGTTCCTGGCAGAGGCAGTGTTGGAATCTGAGCGGCATGGAGGGGCAAGGATATAGCCAGGATCCTGTTTGTGAGACAGGCAGGGTTGTACCCTAGGCAGCGAGGAGGCAAGGATGTAGGCGGGATCCTGTTCGCGACAGCATCAGGGTCGTACCCTGGGTGACTAAGAGGCAAGGATGTAGCCAGGATCTTGTTCCTGACAGAGGTAGGGTTGTACCCTAGGCAGCCAGGAGGCAAGGATTCAGCCTGGATCTCATTCCTGAAAGAGTATCAATATATGTGTTGTAAGATGTCAAAGAGCGGACACAGCCTCTGCCTGCGAGTGTTTATACGTTCATGAAATTTTGACTGGATTGCTATTCCATATCTATGGCAGGGTTCTACCCTGGTCGACTAAGAGACAACAGTTATGTAGTGAAGCTGTTTATATTGGGGCAGGGACGCACCATGAGTGACTAGGAGGCAAGGATATAGCCAGGATCTTGCTCCTGATACAGGCAGGGTTGTACCCTGGGCCGCGAGGAGGCAAGGATTCAGCCAGGATTCTGTTCCCGACTATAGGCAGGGTTGTACCCTAGGCGGCGAGGAGGCAAAGATGTACACAGCATCTCAATGCTCCTGACAGCATCAGGTTCATACCCTGGCTGCTTAAGAGGCAAGGATGTAGGCAAGATCATGTCCTGACATAGGCAGAGTTGTACCCTGAGGCCACGAGGAGGCAAGGATTCAGCCAGCACTCGCGAAGTTCCTGACATAGGCAGGGTTGTACCCTAGGTGCCCAGCAGGCAAGGATTCAGACTGGATCTCATTCCTGAAAGAGCCAGGGTTGAACCCTAAAGTACCCTTAGTAGCAATCATTCTGGGCTCGCGAGAGCTTGGACTTAACTTTTCGTGAGACCCAACCATTCGCGGCAGCTTGCCCCAATGTTCTCCTCGCGAGAGCTCGCGAACGTTTTTGAGTCGCGATTGATCGCGATCGTGTTCGCGCAGCGACAGCTGGCGAGAATCAGCTTTGTTTCGCGAGAGTTGCAATCTTGTTCGTTCGTGAGCAACCCTTCGCAGCAGGACTGTTGCAAACTCGTCGCGAGTTTGCTCTCTCGCGAGTTTACAGTCTCGCGTTTGCAGTCTCTCGCGTTTGCCATCTCTCGCGTTTGCAATCTCTCGCGTTTGCAGTCTCTCGAGTTTGCATTCTCGCGAGACAGCAAACTCGCGAGGCAGCACCCGAGCAAGAAAACCAACACCAACTCACCCACCCGACAGCACTCGCGAGGCAGCATTCAAGCCACTTTGCAACGAACCAACACCAACACAAACCAGCCGACAGCACTCGCGAGGTGGCACCCGAGACACTTTGCAACAAACCAACAACACAACCAGCCGACAGCACTCGCAAGGCTACGAAACCAACCCTCATCTCGCGAGGTGGCACCTGAGCCAGTTTGCAAGAAAACCAACACTTACTCACCCACCCGACAGCACTCGCGAGGCAGCGCCCGAGCCACTTTGCAACGAAACAAGACTAACACAAACCTGCCGACAGCACTCGCGAGGCTACGAAACCAACTCTCATCTCGCGAGGTGGCACCCGAGACACTTTGCAACGAAAGCAAACACCGACACAAACTCACCCGACAGCACTCGCGAGGCAGCACCCAAGCCACTTTGCAACGAACCAACACCAAAACAAACCTGCCGACAGCACTCGCGAGGCTACGAAACCAACTTTCATCTCGCGAGGTGGCACCCGAAACACTTTAAAACAAACCAACAACACAACCAGCCGACAGCAGTCGCAAGGCTATGAAACCAACCCTCATCTCGCGAGGTGGCACCTGAGCCAGTTTGCAAGAAAACCAACACTTACTCACCCACCCGACAGCACTCGCGAGGGCAGCGCCCGAGCCACTTTGCAACGAACCAAGACTAACCACAAACCTGCCGACAGCACACGCAAGGCTACATGCGAACCACTCCTCGGCACCCGAGCCACATCGCAACAAAACCAACACCAACACAGTCATCTTGCGAGGTGGCGCCCGAGCCGCTTTGCAACAAATCAACACCACAACTCGCCGGACAACAGTCGCGAGGCGGCACCCAAGCCACTTTGCAAAGAAACCAACACCAACACATCCCATCCGACAACACTCGCGAAACGACATGCAAACCGACACCCAACCCACACAACATCCCACAGCACTCACGAGGCGACACGCGAACCAGTGTCTGAAAAGGAATGTGTCTGTCTCTGAAGCAAAAAACAACAAAATAAAAGAGATAGGTATGTGAAAACTTGAATTGTAATTGCACCTCCGACAACAATACACAACGTGTTTTCCAGTTAGGTCGCATTGTAACGCATGTAATGTTGTTATTACACTGTATAAGATGTAATAATGATGAGTGAACATAAAAAAAAGCGGAGCAAAAAGATGCATCTTCATATATCAAAAACACAATTCGCTATTACTTCACCATTATCCATCACATTTGGGGCGTCAGTAGGGCCAACGCAAGGGCTGAGGGCCAGCTACAACGACGTATAATTCTTAATACGAATGGGTGAATATTAAAAAAAGCGGAGTTCAAAATACGCACCTTGTAAATATCCAAAATCGCAATTCCTCATTGCTTCGCAATTATCCATCGTATTTTAGACGTGAGTAGCGCGAATTGGTGGCCTGAGATGTAGCTTTAACGACGTATAATTCTTAATGAGACTGAGGTAACATTAAAAAAAGCGGAGTTCAAAATACGCACCTTGTAAATATCCAAAATCGCAATTCCTCATTGCTTCGCAATTATCCATCGTATTTTAGACGTGAGTAGCGCGAATTGGTGGCCTGAGATGTAGCTTTAACGACGTATAATTCTTAATGAGAATGAGGTAACATTAAAAAAAGCGGAGTTCAAAATACGCACCTCAGATATATCAAAAATCGCAATTCCTCATTGCTTCGCCATTATCCATCGTATTGTGGACGTGAGTAGCGCGAATCGGTGGCCTGAGATGTAGCTTTAACGACGTATAATGTGTATTGAGAATGAGCTAACATTGAAAAAAGCGGAGGACAAAATACGCACCTCTCATACCTCAAAAATTGCAATTGCTCATTACTTCGCCATTATCCATGGTATTTTAGGCGTAAGTGGCGCGAATGGGAGGCCCTATATGTAGCTACAACGACATATAATGTGTATTCAGAATGAGTGAATATTAAAAAAAGCGGAGGATAAATACTCACCTGATATATCAAAAATTGCAATTCCCCTTTTCTTCGCCATTATCCATCGCATTTCGGGCGTGAGTCGCGGGAATGGGAGCGCCGAATGCCAGCTACAACGACGTATAATTCTTAATAAGAATGAGTGAATATTAAAAAAAGCGGAGTTCAAAATACGGACCTCATATATGTGAAAAGTTGCAATTGCTCATTACTTCGCCATTATCCCTCGTATTTTAGACTTGAGTGGCGCAAATGAGAAGCCCGACATGTAGCTACAACGACGTATAATTCTTAATGAGAATGAACCAATATTAAAAAAATCGGAGGACGAAATACCCTCCTCACACACTTCAAAATCGCAATTCCTCATTCCTTCGTCATTATCCATCGTATTTTCGACGTAAGTAGCGCTAATTGGAGGCCTGAGACGTAGGTTTAACGACATATGATGCCTATTGAGAATGAGTGAATATTGGAAAAAGCGGAGTACAAAATACGCACCTCTCATACCTCAAAAATTGCAATTGCTCATTACTTCGCCATTATCCATGGTATTTTGGACGTGAGTGGCCTGAATGGGAGGCCTGAGATGTAGCTTCAATGACGTATAATTCTTAATAAGAATGAGTGAATATTAAAAAAAGCGGAGGACAAAATATTCATCTGATATATATCAAAAATTGCAAATCCTCATTGCTTCGCCATTATCCATCGTGTTTTACACGTAAATAGTGCAAATGGGAGGCCCAGGATGTACCTTCGATGACGAATAATGTGGATTGAGAATGAGGGAATATAAAAAAAAGTAGAGGTCAAAATACACACCTCATATATATGGAAAAATGCAATTCCATATTGCTTCGCCATTATCCATGATATTCTCGACCTAAGTAGCGCGAATGGGAGGCCTGAGATGTAGCTTTAACGACCTATAATGTGTATTGAGGATGAGCTAACATTGAAAAAAGCGGAGGACAAATACGCACCTCTCCTATGTCAAAAATTGCAATTCCTCATTACTTCGCCTCATGCAATTTTAGATGTAAGTAGCACGAATAGGAGGATAGAGATGTAATTTCAACGACGTTAATGTGTATTGAGAATGAGTGAATATTAAAAAGTGTATCGCGAGTTAGGTGCTGCCTTGCGAGTTAGGTGCTGCCTCGCGAGTTTGCTGCTGTCTCGCGACTTTGCATTCTCGCTGCTTTGCTGTCTCGCGAGTTTGCATTCTCGCGAGTCTGCTCTCTCATGTTTGCATTCTCGCTAGTTTGCTGTCTCGCGAGTGTGCTCTCTCGCGTTTACAGTCTCGCGAGTTTGCATTCTCGCGAGTTTGTTGCAGTCTCGCAAGTTTGCATTCTCGCGAGTTTGTTGCAGTCTCGCGTTTGCAGTCTCGCGAGTTTGCATTCTCGCTAGTTTGCTCTCTCGCGTTGGCAGTCTCGCGAGTTTGCATGCTCGCGAGTGGGCATGCTCGCGAGTTGGCCATCTTGCGAGTTTGCTCTCTCACGTTTGCAGTCTCGCGAGACAGCATTCTCGCTAGTTGGCCGTCTCCCGGGTTTGCTGTCTTGCGAGCTGGGCGTCTCGCGAGTGCTCTTCGCTAGTTTGCTGTCTCGCGAGTTTGTTGCTCTCTCGCGCGTTAGCAACCTAGCGTTTCACCTCGCTAGTTTGCTGTCTCGCGAGTTGGCCATCTCGCGAGTTGGCAGTCTCGCGAGTTAGCTGTCTCGCGAGTTTGTTGCCGTCTCGCGAGTTTGCAACCTAGCGTTTGGGTTCACCTCGCTAGGTTGCTCTCTCGTGAGTTGGCTGTCACCCATATCCCATCCGACAGCACTCGCGAGTTGACATGCGAACCACTCTGCGAAGTGGCACCCGAGCCACTTTGCAACGAAAAAAGCATACAAATAACTCAGCCCAACAGCACTTCTGAGACGACACACAAACCACTTCAATGAACCAACACCCGCTCAACTCATCCGGCACCACTCGGGAGGTGGCCCCAAATTACTTTGCAATGAACCAACAGCACTCACGAGGCAACATGCGAACGACTTTGCAATGAAACCAAAACCCATACAACTCCATCCGACAGCACTCGCGAAGCAAGATGCAAACCTCTTTGCAACGAAACCAACACACATACAACTTCCTCCAACAGCACTTGCAGGTGGCATTGACATGTGAACCACGTAGCATAGCTGCATCTGAACCACTTTGCAACGATACCAACACCCACTTCAACATAACTCCACTAGACATCGCTTGCACGGTGAGAACCACTTCACAACGAAATCAGCATCCGGTGCACTTCAATGAGTGCGAATGCCATCTGACCTAACCTCTTCACCTTACCCAACTCACCTGGCCTCCTTCTCCTCGTTCCATTCACCTGCTTCGAGGTCACAAGGTGCAGGCACAAAGTCCTTTCAGCTCCCTACCCAGTCATTGCTATGGGAGAAAGAAGTGGACGCATAGGTCGCCTTGATCGATCCCAATAGCAAAATCTTGAGCATAGGATAACCTCTGAGGCCTAAGTCCCGCCACAAGTACCATCTAAGGGTGCGGATGTGCAGAGTATCCTGAGCCTTTAGTTATTCATGCAAACTGCCTGTGCTGCCTCTGAACAGCGCCTGCCCACTTCTGACACCCAAACCCCTCTTGAGCACTTGACCTTCCTTTTACCATGGGAGAAAGAAGTGGACACTTAGGTCGCCTTGATCGATCCCACAGCAAATTTCAGGAACAAGTACACTTTCAGGTTTTGGGTCTCCTAAGCGCACACTTCGCTTTCTGCCAGTAAGATATATACTAAGTGCCACAAGATGCTCCGAAGACCAAGAACCCACCTTCAAAACCCGAATCCATTTTGAGCGCCTGACCTTTAGCAAGCCTTGGGAGAAAGAAGTGGACGCATAGGTCGCCTTGATCAATCCCACAGCAAACCTCAGGAACAAGTGCACAGTCCAGCTTCGGGTCTCTCCAGCAAGCACCTTGCCTTCTGCGAGCAAATGTGCAAGGTGCTCCAGCTGCCCCAAAGAGTAAGTGCCCACCTCAATGACCCGAACCCCTTTTCAGCGCCAGCCTTTGGTTTGCCATGGGAGAAAGAAGTGGACGCATAGGTCGCCTTGATCGATCCCACAGCAAACGGCAGGACCGAGTGCTGTTTGAGGATTCAGATCCTCCAAGTGAGCACTTCACCTTCGGCCAGCAAGAGCAACGAAAACACAGCAGGGGACAATTTCGGACAAACACTTACCGGTGCATTTCTTGGGGGATCCAGAGAGGAGTCAGCCTTATAAGGACTTTCTGAGAGCCCCTTCGGGGAAGTAGAACCTCAGGGGCTTGGGATCACTTTGGGGGACTCTGGTTCAGGTTCACTCTTGCGAAGCCTAGCTCGCTTCAGCAAAGGTAGGTTCGTTGCCATGAAGTCAAGTTCACTCCAACAAAGACAGGCTCACTGGGACTGAGTCAGTTCGCTCTCGCGACCTCCTGTCACTTCAGTGAAGCCAGGGCTACTCAAGCCACGCGAGAATACCTCCTGTTCGCTTCAGCAAA
Organism: Atractiella rhizophila; assembly: GCA_021432655.1. Classification (NCBI taxonomy): domain Eukaryota; kingdom Fungi; phylum Basidiomycota; class Atractiellomycetes; order Atractiellales; family Hoehnelomycetaceae; genus Atractiella; species Atractiella rhizophila. The sequence continues at coordinate 19,240 of MU271674.1, forward strand.
GACAGACTCGCTGGGGCAAAGTCAGTTGGCTCCAACAAGGCCTGGCTTGCCTGGGCAAAGAGCAGTTCGCTGGAGTGAAGCAAGGCAGACTTGCTCAGGCGAAGTACGTTCGCTCCATCAAGGCCAGGCTCACTCCTGCGAAGGCAGACTCACTCGGGCGAACTGCAGTTCGCTGGAGCAAAGTCAGACTTGCTTGGGCGAAGTCAGTTCGCTTCAGCAAAGTCTGGCTCACTCCGGCGAAGCACAGTTCGCTCTAGCGAAGTCTGGCTCGCTCCAGCGAAGGGCAGTTCGCTCTAGCGAAGCCAGGCTCACTGGGACGAAATCAGTTCGCTCCTGCGAAGCCCAGCTCGCTCGGGCCAAGTGCAGTTCGCTCTAGCGAAGGCAGGCTCGCTAGGACGAAGTCAGTTCGCTCCAGCAAGGCCAGGCTCGCTCCTTCGAAGGCAGACTCACTCGGGTGAAGTGCAGTTCGCTCTAGCGAAGCCAGGCTCGCTGAGACGAAATCAGTTCGCTCCTGCGAAGTCAAGCTCGCTCGGGCGAAGTGCAGTTCCCTCTAGCGAAGGCAGGCTCGCTAGGACGAAGTCAGTATGCTCCTGCAAAGCCTGGCTCGCTCTAGCGAAGTGCAGTTCGCTGGAGCAAAGTCAGACTTGCTTCGGCGAAGCCAGTTCGCTTCAGCGAAGTCTGGCTCGCTCCAGCGAAGTGCAGTTCGCTCTAGCGAAGCCAGGGTCGCTGGGACGAAATCAGTTCGCTCCTGCGAAGCCCAGCTCGCTCGGGCCAAGTGCAGTTCGCTCCAGCGAAGGCAGGCTCGCTAGGACGAAGTCAGTATGCTCCTGCAAAGCCTGGCTCGCTCCAGTGAAGTGCAGTTCGCTCTAGCAAAGCCAGGCTCGCTGGGACGAAATCAGTTCGCTCCTGCAAAGTCAAGCTTGCTTGGGCGAAGTGCAGTTCCCTCTAGAGACGCCAGACTTGCTGGGACAAAGTCAGTTCGCTCCAGCAAGGCCAGGCTCGCTCCTTCGAAGGCAGACTCACTCGGGTGAAGTGCAGTTCACCGGAGCAAAGTCAGACTTGCTTGGGCGAAGCCAGTTCGCTTCAGTGAAGTCTGGCTCGCTCCGGCGAAGTGCAGTTTGCTCCTGCCAAGCCCGGCTCGCTCTGGTAACCTCCTGTTCACTGCAGCAAAACTGGGAGTGCAGATGCAAAGCCAGTCTCGCGAGTTTGTTGCTGTCTCGTGAGTTTGCAACCTAGCGTTTGCATTCACCTCGGTAGTTTGCTGCCTCCCGAGTTGGCTGTCTCGCAAGTTTGCTCTCTCGCGAGTTTGTTGTCCCGTGAGTTTGCTCTCTCGCACATCTGCTCCCTCACAACTACAGGGGCACTTCGCATGTTGCAACCCATCGCTGAACCAAACTTGACCTTTCGCGACTGGAAGGCACTTAGCACGTTGCAGCCAGCCAGCGACCCGAAGTGCCCACGTCGCGACTGGTAGCGAACTGGGCCCCCTCGCTATGAACCTCGCATGTTTGAGCAGGTTCGCTTCGGGGCTGATCCCACCTCGCGAGACAATTTAGCCGTCGCGTCAGAGCTAACGGGACTCAACGGTGCGTTCCGTCCCGTCAGGTTAGTTCCGTCAGTGACAGCCTCGCAACTAGGCTGACGGGACTCACCCTGGCCCTGACCCTAACTCCGTTCCCCAGCCAAATTTGACTGACGGAACAGTTCCGTCGCGAAGGAATAGTAGTAGGGAATGAGGGGGCTGAGAGAGCCCGAGTGATAGTGAAGGCAATGTTGGGGAGCTAATAGAGCTGTTGATGGATACTTTGGAGGAAGGAAAGGTGGTGCTTCTTAGGGATCAGAAAGTGTATGGGCCGGTCAATTTCCCAACATCGGACGGAAAGAGGCAAAGTATCCCATCGAGTGCATGGACCGTAAGTGTACAGTGACAAGGAGGATATTCTTGATGGGGCCACAGGAGCATAAACGTACCCTCCTTTTTCTTATTACTCAGCTTTTATGCTATAAAATAACTTCCCCTACAAGTGTGAGACCCAGAGTTTTGATTGGTCTCACACCTTGCAGGTATGTATTTCATTCTCATATAGAACATACAATAACAGAGTTTTGATTGGTCTCGCACCTTGCAGTCCCGCTCGCCCCACCGCTTGTAATCTTTATCACCCTGGGTAGCCAGGAGGCAAGGATTCAGCCTGGATCTCATTCCTGAAAGAGGCAGGGTTGAACCCTAAAGTACTGTTAGTAGCCAACTTTGACTGACGGAACAGTTCCGTCATGAAGGAACAGTAGTAGGAATACTACTTAGTAGTAGTTCCGTCAGGAAGGAATAGTAGTAGAACTTGGCATTCCCAAAGTAGGTTCTTGTGAGGCATTTCCAGCTCCAGAATTCACATCTGCTGCGATGAGGAGAACTTCATCCTGAGACACATATGGAGTGGTTGAGAATAAGCATAGAACCTGATCCGCAACTTGCGCTCAAGCAAATTCCACTTTTCGTGTGTGGCTTCGAACGAACGTTAATTGACCCAGATCTCGTTGGTCGTTTTCAATCCTTACGATCTTTACGGAGAAGGACTCCCTAAAGCTAAAGTACCGTTAGTAGCCAAATTGGACTAACAGACCAATTCCATCGTGAAGGAGTAATAATAGTAGGGGAAATGATGGTAGGGCTCATGTTTTCAGGGCATTTTGCTTTGTTTTGTAACTGTCTAAATGATCCATATGGCTACTTGAATCAAAAATGCAATCTTGAAGCAAGAATGGAATTCTGGCATGCAGTATTTCCAAGATTGCAACGAAAACGGGTTAAAACATGTCATTGATCGTTACGAACACCACAGTCTCCTTTCCTGATCATAGTTCATCACATTCGTGATCATTGGGAAAGGTTAAAAATCGTCCAACAAAGTACCGTGGCTACAACGAGATGCCAATGGTCCCCTGCTAAGGTGAGGACGGTTGATCCACTACTTCCTGAGGCTGGCTGAGAGGGTATCGAAGTCGGGGTGGACGAGGCGGAAAGATCGTAGGTCCTGTACCAGCACCAGCGGTTAGCGCTGCGCGATTGGATGGTCTGGGGACGCGCCAGAAACCGTTGACTTTTAACCAATCTGCCGACGATTGCCTACGTTCAAGTGTGCTCTCATTAACAAATCCGAGAAATTGAATCGAGATCGTGAGCGAAGAATCGGCACTCGAAGGGTTTTCGAACGTCAGTCCTTCTTCGCAGATGTCGTCTTCTGCCGGCGTTCTCGCACTGGACTTCCCAACATATCTCCACCTTTCGTACGTCAACTCCCTTCCCACGCCTGTACTACTGATATCGATCTCCGTTGATGTTGATGCCCGCAGACTTATACGTGCGCCGTGGCCAGCTGAGTACATTTCATTCGGCAACCTTGACGTTATAAATGGAAGGGGATGAACTAACGTGAGATTTTGAACTGGAAGGTGGCAAAGACGGCAAAGGTCTCCGCTTGAGACCATTTAGAGATATCGCTTGCATTGCAGGAGGAAGGGGCTTCGTTCCAATCACCCTCGCCGTTAGAAAATCCCTCCCCTGAGCCCCAATTCGAGTTTAAAGAGACCCATATAAGTGTGGAGGTAGCAACGCTTGGAGGAGATGGGGTAGCCGTAGGAACTTCAAACAACAGTCAGTCTCTCTAATTGGGCTTTACGTGGGAGACGTACTGCTGCCAGTGGAGGAAGGGACCGTTGTGGCAGAAACACTCGATACAGTTGCTGTACGAGGCACGCTCGTTTCGTAGGTACCTAACTCAGCATGCCTTCATCTTTGCCTTCGTCATGACATGCGTCACAAAGTACGCACGCGAAAAAGTCCTTGTCTCTTCTGAATAAGTCGGCACGGATCCATATGTTCTACACTTCTTGTTGCCGTTTGTATCAACGTAGCAGGTCGAACCGGGTGCTGTCGCACTTGTCAGATAGAATATCGGAAGAGAAAGATGAAAGAAACGGACGACAACAACCGTCGAGGGATGAGCAAGGAGAGTAGCCTGAAGGGCAGCAACCCGGCGTCCCACTCGCGTAAGTGTAACAATTCCAGCTGCCGCACAAGAGTTACACTTCTTAAGCTTGCCCCTTTTGATCATGGACGTACCCAGGGTCACAGTAAGTACCACCTGTGAATGACATAAGTGCAAGAAATGCTTGAAAAGAAGCGGAGAGGCACCTTTGCAACATTGATACCCATCAGGAGAACATCCGTTTCCATCACAGCAGCCGTACCCAGAAGGACAGCAGACTGTGTACACATTCACATCAGCTAAGTGCTGAGATCAAATTCAACGAAAAGACACACTCTTGTTTCCACAGCACTTGTTGCCGACTCCCAATCGACAACAATAGTTGTAGTAAACGCACTTGCCGTAACCGCTCTTTGTGCAGACGTAGGTCTGTCGCTTCCCCAACAAGCCAGCGAAAGATTCCTCAAAATCGGAATACTCATAGGAGAACGGTTCAGCTCGATACTTCACTTGAGCGGGAATGCCGATCTCTCCTAGTTCGACATCGTCCTGCGCTTCCCATTCCTGCGCGAGAGCGAGACTGAGGTAGAACCAACGAAGGAGCTTCATCTTTCAGGCTGCTGTTGGGTTCTCTTCAACGCATCTTCGCTATCCTTATGAGAAGGTGGAGCCTTCTCCAACCCACAGCAATCAGGACTTCCTTAACCCACTGGATTGATGGCGTGATGTGGTTAGCTGCTGGGGAGCCTCTCGATGAAAGACATCGACAGGTTCAACAGGTTCAACGGGACGCCAGCATCCGGGGTTAAGAGTCACCTTAACACTGTCCACCAGTTGACCCCTTCTGCTCTCCTAACCCTTTGCTGACGGGACGGGACTCTTCTCTCTCGTTCAACCTGCCACTTGCTAACCACTTTCTCACCCACTCTCCCACCTGCTCTCAAAAATAGGAGAGCTTTGCAGCTTTGTATCCCGGATAAACAATTGGGGACACGGGAAAGTGTTAACCTGCACGTTCTTTCATAACTGCTAGCGTCCCAAAGTCTGTCCCGGTGACTCAACCAAGAAATGGGACAAACGCACAACGCCACTCACGCAATCCATTCCTGCATTCCTGAATCCTGGAAACACTGGATCATGGAAACACTTCTTTCTTCAAAACCATGCCATCCCCATCCGAGTGCACTTCTCGACTTCTTTGCACTTTTTGCAAGGAGAAGGGTTAGCTGAAGATGAACGCCGTTCCACTCCTGCAATCTCGCTCTGAGCCCTGGCTAAGCCCTTCTACGCCAGGAATCACTGCTGGTGACAAGGAGGAAAGTGGGAAAGACGAGAGTGGGAAAGACGAGAGTGGGAAAGACGAGTATCCAACATACGAAGAGGGTGATCCAAAGGTCTCAGAAACATATTCCGTCATGACCTTGGTGGAAGCCTTCCTCCCCTCCCTCCTTGGCATCGCTTATGTCATTTTTTGCGTCTACGTCTCTGACGCCTCGTCCCCACCCGTCATCTCCCATTCCACCGCACACGCCACCGAACTACGAGGAGCGACCACGGCAATCGCCAATATCTGGATCTTTATCTCCCTTCTCTTTGTGGGGAACCTCATTGACCGAATACGCTCTGAGGAATGGCATCGACGTCTGATGAGTGCGACGGAGGTGGGAACGCCGTTTGCACACCTCAATCACGTCTCGTCAAATTTGGGTGGAACACTCAGACATGCCGTTGATTTGTTTTCATTCTTCACCGGATCCTCGAGACCTTTCAAAAGCGTCTTCATTAGCGCCCTCCTAGCCATCGCGCTCAACGAAACGGCCCCTTCCATCCTTCAAGTAGTTCCCGGTTTGTTTTCCACTCTTACTTTTCGACTGCCATCCATCCAACATTAATTGATGCCTAGGTTGGTACCCCATTGGACGGCACAATATCTCGATACCTTCCCTACCGCCACTCTCCCTTCACGCCAACCTCTCTACAGTCTTCTCCCGGACCTCGACAACTAGTTCAGAGCTCGCAACGGTCTACGTTTTTGCCAAACTCAACAACGAGCCGATCTTCATCTACCGTAACTTCCCAAACGCCGTCGTCCCTCTTCCTAATATTTTATCCGATCATGGAGAGGTTTACGAGACGGATGTCGGTTTCTTTGCGTATGATTGCGAATGGATGGCTCCTGTCCTTGGGAATCCGATTGGGAGTACTACGGCCGAGGTGATCAGTAATAGAATGACTTATGCGGGAGGTGGGTATATGGGGTTTGGCAGTGCACCGTTCTGGCCTGACAGTATGTCTGATTCCATTTCTTCTATGAATGAGGATGAGGTATTCATGAAATGCGGTATGAAAAGCGCTCGACCTCCTCGACACGATATACAAGCTCTCCCCCGACAACACCACCTTGGTCCCCTCATACGACGGTGTGCTAATGATCACCGTCCAATCTGCCCCACTAGAAGCGATCCAACAAAGCAGGGGACTGTGGATGGACACCTCTTCCATCCCCACCTCCCCGATCCCCTCCACCTGGTCCGCCTTCCAGACCGATGCCGCAAACCTGTACGGGAACCCGATAGCGACGGACGTATCGATGCTCCTCTGCATCCCTCAAGTCATTGTAGAAAGCCATAGGATTACAGTGAGGGGGGGCACATACCTGAGCTATCATATTGAGCCGCTCGACTATCGAGTGGGGAACATCGACGAGACTCAACTACGGATCGCCATGTCTGATTCGCTACTGGATTTCGCCACTTCAACCTATTTCTACCTCATCCCTATGGGCTTGAGCGGCGGATCAGCGGAGGAGACAATTGGCATTTACACTCCGATCAACCAGACCGTCCTCGGACCGACATATACGAGATTTGTCCAAAGCGCGCTGTCTGCGTATTTGGATGGCGGACCGTTTGGCACGATGGATGTGGATAGTCAGGGGTCGAGACTCGGATTGGTGTTGAAGGCACAGAGGGAGTTTCTCTGGCTCGTCGCTGGTTTCTACGCCCTCCTTGCGCTGGTGGGAGCGGCGGTGGTGTGGTTTACCAGTGGGAGGCGGGAGCAGAGGATCGGGAGGTTCCTGGGGATTGGGAGAGTGCTGAGTCTCGTCCAGTGGGGTGGGAGGGATTTTCCCTCCGGACTAGAGAGGACGTTGAACGGAAGGAGGGTTGCGGTGGTTGCTGCTGAGGTCGCGGGGGGAGAGGGGAAGATGGAGAGCGAGGAGGAGAGGGCACTTCTTGCGTTCCGCACCGCGCGGGTTTGTGTGAAGGATTTCCCATCTGTTGATGGAGTGGCACCGGCGCTCAGTGTGCAGATCGGCCCTCCAGTGGTCAAGGGGTGGTTGGAGAGGAAGATCAAGGCGTTGAGGAATGTGGTGATGTTCATCACACCGGTCGTTGGCGGAGCCTTTGTGGCGTTCGGCGTGTATGCCTATAAACATGACGTCGTGGTTCCTATTAAGATCGAGGAGGAGAGACTCGTCCTGATTGGCACGCTCTTTACTATCGCGGTTGGCTTTTGGAGAACGTTAGCGTTGGGAGGGACGAGGAGTGCGATTCGAGAGGTGCGGTCTGAGGTTAGTCCCTTCAAACCCCTGTCCTCTCTTCCCTCAGAAAGATGATGTGATGTGATAGGAATGGACGCGGCTTTCGGATCTGGCCCAGAAAAATGGACAGCTGGAGGATGAGAAGGTAAAAGAAGCCTTGGAGGACGTCTCAACCAACCAAACATCGATCATCCACTGGCTCCGCTACGCTCTCTTCTACACACCGCGCTCGCTTATCTCAGGCTACTATCGCCTCACTTTCCTCACTTTCATCCTGATGTCCGCCTGCTCCATCCTCTCCCAAGGAGCCATCCAACTCCGCCTACGTGAACTCCCCCTCTCGCCTGCCCAACCCTCAAATGTCAATTCGTACGATGCAAACTTCATTACGGTGTATAAGAACCTCACTGAGGAGCCGTGGGCTTCCCAAGCTGCGCTCATCACGAACTCGACGAGGTTAGATGTAATCGAGGGGTTCAGCCATACCGCGGACAATTATGCGTATCTTGAGCATGTGTTGGAGGTGACTATCGGATTTAAGATGCCTTCCCAGGGGAAGGAAGGGTACTTCCTCATGCAGCCACAGGACACGATATACGAGCGGAATGCGAGCGTACGTTTCTACACGGATCTCGGGAGGTGGAGGATGGAATGTGCGTGGACCAAACCGACGATTCAAGAATGGGACGAGGAGGTGAACTCAAGCTCGTACATTTCGCTCAGGCTCGAGGATAAGGACGTGTATGGCCTCATCAACCCTCCGTGGGGCTATACGTGGTTTCATCCACTCCAGCGTCCCCAGCGGATCTCAAACACGTCAGGTATCTTCTCCGGTCTCTCTGCGTTCACGCTTTTCGGTGCCTCCTCAAACTCGCCTTTCAACACCACATCCTCGGTCCTTCTCGATTCCGTCCCGAATGCAGATCTCTCTCCAGAATGGCAGAAGTGGATCGCAACCACGATGGTGCCCTCTTATAGCCCCTCTTTCGTGGAGAAGTACGTAACCATACCAGACAAAATCACCACGTTGGTGTGCGAGCCGAACTTGAAAATTCTGTATAACTCCACAGTGACGATCTACAATGGTTCAGTCTCCTTCAATTTCGACTCATCCTCAGAGGACGAGGCAAAGAAGATCGGAAATCTGGACTATGGCCAGCTCGCCTACCTCCTCTACTACTCCTCGACCGGCATCTCCGTCTCCCAACTAGGTGACTTCTCCCCCCTCCTCCCAATCGGCAGGCTCATAGGCGAAGCCGCTCTCTCCTCCTCTAATATCACCATTCCGAGAGATGGAGAAGATATAGCGCGGACAATGAATTCCCTCCTCGCCTCTAAACTAAAGTACTTCGCACGGTTTTCGTGGAATAATGCTACCACCTTTTCGTCGCCAGTAGGAGAGAGAGCAGTGGTTGATGTGTCCTTCCCTCAGTTTCTTGCGAGCGCCATATTGTTTGCGTTGTTATCGCTTGCGATTGCGGTGAAGATGTGTAGGACGAAGTTGAGGAAGTGGACTGTAGTAGGATTGCTTGTTGCTGGAGGGAGGGAGCTGGATGGGTGGAGAGAGAAGTAACATTTTTGGCTGTTGAATACTTTTATGTTTTTGTGTGTCGTTTAGGTCCATTTCATCGTTCCTGGTGTTGTCGACTCGTTATTGATATTTCAGTAACTTTCATCGTTCAAGTCAGCTGGTTGCTCGTCTCTCTCTTTTTCTACTTGTGTTCAATGTTGGCATTTTACAAGCGGAACTTGTGGTAGGGATGGTGGTGCAATCAATTATAAAGCTATATGGCCATGAAGTTTTATGAAGCTCTTCAACTGATAAATAAATACATGATGGGACTGGGACCTCCTACCACCGCCCGCCTTTCCTTTCCCCACCCTCCTTTAATTTGATGTTCACTTTCCTCCTCCATCGCCAATGACTTGTCACTTCCTCACAATTACCTGCAGTAGATTAACTAATCCTCCCACGGTGGGATAGTTAGCAATGGCAGGAGCCAGCCCTCCAGTTACTGCAGACCCTCTGATTTCATACCTGACAGCCAAAGATGGTGGCGAATTTGGTCTCTGGGTGCTGAAGGGAGTCTCGTCTGACCCTTGTCCCCTCTGTAGTAGTGCCTTTAGACATGAACGAGAGAAAGTAGAGGATCTTCGATAGATCGTCAGGAACTCGAGAGGGAGGGCCGAATGGTTAGTCGGATCTCGAGCACCAGTGAAGAGAGCAAATGAAACAAGTCTGAAAAGCTACCAAGTGGCAATAGTTGAGCGTATCTTGTCTGTTCTAGAAATCGGATTGGCGTTGGAGTAACGGTACCTTGCTCCCTAACCGAACTCGATTCTGGAGCGGCTAGACAAGATGGTGAATGAAGATCCAGGCCCTTTCGTGAGCGCAAGACTAAAGGATTTAGGAGAGAGTAACCGAAAACTGTGCTTGTACCTCCATTGCCACTTAGACAATGATCTGTCGGGGTTGTACAAGTAAGAGGAGATGTTGACAATATGTGGGATGATGGAGTTCTGAAGTGCATTCTTTTGAACATTTCTACTTCTTTCTACCTCTGAAACACCCTTTGTTCTAAACATTGGGAGGATCACAGAGAATATGGCTCAAGTATGAGACTTTCCAGAGATACTATGGCAGCCGCACCGACCGGAAGGAAGGCGTACTTCCTCAACGAATTTAAGGAAGTAGTGGCAACAGACATGCCGTCAAATGCTGGTTGGTTGGCACAGAGTCAGAGGAAAAGGTACAATTTGAGAAAGATTAGGGATGACTCACTTGAACGAGACAAAGGAATGCCAGACAGTCATTTGCGTATACACTCTACTAACAATGTCCAAGTCACTGCCTCTCACAGACACTGCAAAGGTCATAAAACAACTGATAGTGTCGAAAGTCACAACAAGTCTCCGACCACAACCGTTAGAAGCAGCCAAAAGGCTAGACGCGAGACTAACATCCTCATTTCTGATAGATAGACTCTGTTTTGGTTTCCGTTCCATTGCAGAGGCTAATGCCTCCATAGCAATTCAAGGCATACAAAAGGACCTAAACCATCACAAATCACTCTTTTTCACAATGGCTTGCATCACACTATTAGCTGAATGGATGTGTCAAATAAACGGCTGTGTGCCACCTCTCAGTACTAGTAAGTCGTTAAAAGTTATCCGCTAAGTGCGACAATATTTTCTAGTAGTGCAATCGCATCTTGAGCTTGCACTAAATGAGACAAGAGGCATTGGCAACGCAGACATGTGGGTTACGGGCAGGTTCTGGCACAGGTGGCTTCGTAGGAACATCTGCGAATGTTCGCAAACCCCACTGGCGCTCAAACACGTCAGGGCACACATAGGAAATGATGACAATGGACAATGCGTCAAGATTGAACGCCGCAGCCCCATCAAGGCGCGAAGGACACGCATGGGACAGAATGCATAAACTTCCCATCCCCAGGCTTTTATGCAGACAATTTCGCGCTCATGGAAGGAGACAACGTCCTAGAGGGTAACATCAGGAATGTCGTACACAAAGCCATAATTCAAAGATGGATAGACGGAATCGACAAGGCGATAAAATGGAGGACAGTCCCAAAGGTTAAGGGATATGATCACAGGCCACCTCCGTTTTTCCTGCATGCGATGGCACCTTCTGCTCACTCGCTACTTGCGCAAATGCCAGGGTCCCTTGATACGAAATCTAGACGGATAGGACGATTGAAAGATCACACAAACCCGATGTGCCCTTTTCATAAACACAATCCACATGAGCATATATTCGTCACCTGTGAGGAGCACAGACAGTCAAGAAAGGAGGCGGCCACGAAGATGATCCTGAAAATCCCTGACATTATGTAAACCTAAATGTTCGACTCACGATCATAACACAAAACTTGTTCTCGCATCACACAGGCTGGGAAATCGCATACTACTAAGTACAGATACCGCTCATCGATGCAGGACCTCAGCCACAGATAGATGGCGAGCGAGGGGCCAGGAAGCTCAGCCATCTTTGCCATACGGGCTCAGTACACTAGACGGACCGCATATAGGCGAGAGAAATACTGCAACAAACTCGCGAAGCAACACCAGATTTAAATGAAAACTAATCCACGGTTACGCGGTAACCCAGAGTTCCGACGAGGTACCTCCTTTGGAGGCGAGGTTGCGAAACCCGCTGATTTATTTTGAACAAATCAAATGGGAGTCAACTGAAGGTATACCCATTGCAACTTGCGTACTCCGGCGGAAAGCTACGAAGTGTTCCTCCATCGAATCAACTGATCATTCCGCCGTCCACGTCGCATTGCGAGCCCCTCAGAAATAAGTCGATCGACCCTGACTTGCAGAAACGGCTGGCGGATATCAAGAAGGTTAATACCAAGGTCTACGAATCCTCTCAATCGAACAATGGAGGCGGCTGTGCCTTCTCTTACCTTTACAAGCTTGCGGGCACTTCGACCGGAGGATGGATTGCTTTGATGCTTGGGAGGCTGTCCCGGAGTGTATGTACGCTTTCAATGAGATCGTAAAGGAGGTCTTCTCCCAGAAGCCTCTAGGTACGTAGGGCTACCCACAGACTGGTTGAAATTAGTTTGCAATTACGAAATATGTACGACTGGCAATCCTTATCAGAAGCTCCAGTTAAACAACAATTTCGTCATCCCTACTCGAATCAAAAGCAGAGGTTGCCACAAGCAAAACGATGACATGGGTTAAAAGGCACGCATTCACATATGAAGCAAAGAAGCAGGGCCGCAGGACCATCTTTCTATCATTCCCTCCAACCACCACAGGTAGGGGTCAGGTCAAAGCCGAGTAGCGAATCGAGAGAAAGGAGAGAAAAACATAAAGTACTAAATATGGAACGTGAAGCTCAGATTCCAGTAGAAATAAAGTGAAGTGATACAACACCTTTCGCATTCAGGATGAAGAGAAGTCATTATGTGTATCCAATCACTCATAAACGGAAATTCAAGGTTTGATTGAGCAAGGAAAAAGAGCAAGCGGAGAAGAGTAAAGCAAACACAACAACATATCTCTATAGTCTGGAGGTTAAAAAAGGGAGATGGGAGTAGAACGAACAGGCGAGCAGAACCCGCTGACTGGAACAGTGGGTTGAATAGTTCTGTCGGGAATAGATGATCGGATAAGGTAGTGTTCCATATGCCAGCAATAACAGGTTATGATGGCGCTCTCGATTCCCGCCTCGAATCGGTCCGTTTCGTTCAATGATAGCATATCGTGGTGCGGCGTGATCTGTATGTGTAGGTGTAGGTGACGGTCGTTTTGACTTCTATATGCGACGGCGAAGGGTAACAGTCTTGAACTACTGGAATCTTGTCTATAACTTCTTCTTCTATCGTCCCCAATCTCTCTTGCATCTCAACCTAACCACGAAACTCAGCGAGCTCATCGCACCTCCACTGCGCTAGACGTGGCCCTCTGAATGGCGGGCATCGAAGATTTCGATTTGCTCCCGCTCCTCTTTTCCTCCTTCATGACTGAAGCTTCCCTCATCTCCTTCGCAATCGCCGGACTGGGGTGATTCGTTGTTGTCGGCAGCGCGGTTTGAGAAGGGGGAGGCAGAGAACCAGGGTTGGCGTCCTCGCTCACGCCCCGAGATGACTTCTTCTTCGATTTCTTCTTCCTCCGTCCCTCCCCCTCACCTCCAGCAGCGCCTTCCTCAAGCAGACGCTGCTCGATCTCTTCCGTATATCCCCTGACCTTGACACCTTGAAGCCATGGGTGGTCAATCATTTGAAGGGCAGAGGCGCGACGATCGGGATCGAATTCGAGCATGGGAGTGAGGAAGGATGTAAGGAGGACGGCCTCTTTCTGTGGGATCAGATACTGCATTCCATCACCATTAGAACTGAAACCATTCTAGTCCTAAACACCGAGGCGGGAACACCGGTAGGGTTCCACATCCAGGGTATAAAGAAAAGGATACAAGAAACGAACGAACCTTCTCCTCCAGCACTTGGTGCATAGGCCACATCTTAAGTCTGTTGATGTGCTTCAATTCCCCTCGTTTGTTGAAAATGTCTCCCGAATACTTCCCGCTCAAAGCAACGTGCCGAGGCATGGGTCCAAGAAGTTCGATCATCTGAGCCATGTGGTCGTCATCCTTGTTGAATCTGTTACCCTTTTGTGGTTCGAAGAGATAATCGCCCGCCATAAGAAGCTCAAAAAACTGTTCAAACAACCTCGCATGAACAAAGCTCCAATGCACGAGAGAAACAGAGGCAGGGACGTACGACGCAGCTTGCGCTCCAAATATCTACTTTCGTTCCCCAACTCGCACCGAGAATGGCTTCAGGAGATCGATACTGTCTTGTTTGGATGTCATCCGTAAAATGAAGATTGACCCAGCTCGCATTCCCCAGATCTGCGATCTTGACAGTTATTTGTCCAAGGGACTCAGGATCGTAAGG